>CAUYQG010217130.1:0-16460 GCA_963574415.1 Tarsius wallacei | reverse complement strand
CAACAGACACATGAAAAAGTGCTCAGCCTCACTAATCATCAGAGAAATGCAAACCAAAACCACATTGAGATACCACCTAATATCAATGAGAATGGCCATCATTAATACAATAAACAACAACAGATGCTGGTGAGGATGCAGAAAAAAAGGAACTCTTCTACACTGCTGATGGGAATGCAAACTAGTGCAACCTCTTTGGAAGACAGTGTGGTGATTTCTAAAAAACTAGAAATTGTCCATATGACTCAGCAATTCCCTTATTGGGAATATAGGCAGAGGAACTCAAATCATTCTACAAAAATGATACCTGCACATGCATGTCTGTTGCCGCTCTATTCTCAATAGCAAAAACATGGAACCAATCATGCTGCACATCAAAACTGGACTGAATTTTAAAAAATGTGGTACATATACACAATGGAATATTATGCAGCCATAAAGAAGGACAAACATATGAACTTTGCAGCAACTTGGATGGTTTTATAATCTTATCATGCTCAGTGACCTATCACAGAATCAAAAAACAGAGTACCATATGTTCTCACTCATAAGCAGACCTTGAACAATTATCATAATACTATAAGAAAGGGATTGGCGGTAGTGGGAAACTGCCAGAAGAGGGGGAGTGGGATTGGCAGTTGAGGGAAACTGCCAGGAGAGGGAAGGAGGGGCATACCTCATCAACAAGGGACCTGCATAATGAACATTTGTATACCTAATCCTGAATCATACCCCACATCTTTAAAATAAAATTTAAAAATAAAATAAAATATTCAAAAGCAAAAAAAAAAGTTGTGGAGTACAACTGTATGATAATACATTTTAAATTATTTTTTTCTGAAGCAGAGACATCTGGAAAGACTAAACTGTCACATTGTTAGCAAAATTTTTGATGGAAAAAATTGCTTTCAAATCACAGAATACTTATATTTTATACCTTAAGTGATAATATAGCACATGTGATAAAGCAATGTTTCTTTCAAAGTCATTCACAGACTACCTGATTCTGAACCAGGTGTCTTGATTAAATGTGAAGACAATATAAATATAAATCTTGTGGGAGCTAGAGGTTTAAAACCAGTGCTATGAAGACACAACAAGATACATGGGTTGGGGTGGGGGTAGTTCTCATGTACTATGGTGTTTTAAATACTATTATTCACAGATATATTTTGTATTCATTTCCAATGTTTAATCTTGAACATTTTATTTATTTATTCATTTTTTTTCAGGCGAGGGTCTCACTCTTTTGCCTCGGCTGGAGTGCAGTGGCACTATCACAGCTCACAGCAGCCTTGACCTCCTGGACTCAGGCAATTCTTTCTACCTCAGACTCCCGAGTAGCTGAGACCACAGGTGTATACCACCACACCCAGTTTTTTTTTTCTTTTCTTTTGTATTTTTACTTTTTGTAGAGACAAAGTCTCACTATGTTGTACAGGTTGATCACGAACTTCTGGGTTCAAGCAATCTTCCTGCCTCAGCCTCTCAAATGCTGAGATTACAGGTGTGAGGCACTGTGCCCAGCCTAAAATTTGAACATGTAAGAATATGCTAATTTATAAAATGGCAATTAGATTTAGAATGTAGCAAGATAAGTTCTTATACCCCATGAATCTAGCCTGTGAAAGCAAAGAATATAAAACAAAGCCATTAAGAAGATGAGTGTTCTAATTTGACCAAAAATATAGCTTAATGGCCTCACCCATTACTGATCATAAAATGTGAGAGTTATGAGTCAGAATAAAACAATAATCCTCATTAGGTCTCTGAAATTTGTTGTAACCATTATTCTAAATCCATTAGACAAAATTCAGAGAATGGTTTATTTAAAACTTACAAATGAAAATGATTTTAAAACATGATAAACATGCATTTTTAAAAATCATATACTGAGAACAGGATAAACTGGACATTTGTAGATTTTAAAAACTGAAATAACCTTGGACTGTTTTTCTTAACTTAGCATTGTCCTCATTTTGACAGACATGGTATATGTTTTCAAACTTTACAAAAATTCGTAAAAAAAAAAAAAAAATATATGTTCTAATCGAAGAGCTGAAAACAACAATAAAGGTAATTATCACACAGCCAGGAAAGCAGATCCAAGTGAAAAGATTAATAGAATAGGAGCATTTGGCAAAGGGAAAGAAATCAAAATACACACACATACAGACACATGAGCATTCAGTGTACAGGTAAACATTGTGGAATATAAAAGATTATTCTTAAATTTTTAAAAGAAAACAATGTGTTGACTACATTGTTTATTGCAACTAACCAAAACACCATTCTTTCGCACAAAACTAGTAGATAAAATACTTGTTTCTTTATATGCATATAGATTTGGCACAGCCTAAGTCCGAAGTGCTACTGACAATTTCTATAAAGCCACTGTTCAAGAATTGCATTACAGTTTAGATTATGTGCTGGAACGGGTAAAGAAAGAAATCAAGTCACTTAAGGAGACCGCATGTGAGGCTGAAAACATATGAAGTGTCAAATGTCATAACCACAAATGTGTACGCTCTACACTCAGACTTATGCTGCATTGTTTAATAAGTTAGCATTCATTACAACAAACATTATCTACCGAGAAAACTCCACTGATAAAATAGTATCATAAGAATAGAAAAGAAAAGAACCACTGTTTGATTTATTGTCTAGGAAGTTTAGATGGTATGTGGAGCTAAAAAGATTTTGTCTCATCTGTAAACTGTTGGCAGGTTCAGCACACATAATAAATGCTACTTCCATTCCTTCCATTTGTTAGATCATACAGTCTCTTCAAAGCACAGGGATTGTGTGTCTAGTGTCAAGAGAAGTGATAAAAGATGCTCTTGGGGGAAGCCAAATATTGGTCTCTCTCTCTCAGGAATTTGCAAACTATATTAGCATTTTAAAAGCATGGAAAAAAACCCCGCAGTGATGAATTCTCTTTAGCCTTATCTGATCACAGAATCATTCTGGTAGCCAGGCTCCGTGGCTCAGCCTGTAATCCCGCGCCTTGGGAGGCTGAGGTGAGAGGATTGCCTGGGCCCGTGGGTTCGAGACCCGCCTGAGGCGGAAGGATCGCGGGAGCCCAGCAAGTCGAGGCTGCGGTGGCCGGGAGCGGCCACTGCACTCCAGTCTGGGTGACAGAGTGAGACTCCAGCTCAAAAAAAAAAAAAACCATTCTGGTCTGCACACCAACATAAAGAAGGTGTGATCTGTGAAACCTGAGAAGCACCCATCAAGCCCGATATCCTCATTCATGGGGAGAGGATAAGTAATTTATTTAAGGCCACAAAACCAGAAATTGACACAGGATGTTTACACTTCCAGAAATCCTGAATCTCAGTAAATTATGGGCACCATACCACACAGTACAGCCCTGTCTACATAAGAATATTAAAATCGGTCTTGGATCAGCAGTTTGCTTGGTTTTCCTAAATAAACTACAGAATTCTTGGAGACAAAACTGGCTCTTTCTTCTTCATGAGTGTTAACAGACAGAATGTTTGTGATTTCCTCAAATTCCATATGTTGAAGTCTTAACCTTCATTGTAATGGTACTTAGTGGTTGATTCTTTGGGAAATAATAAGAATTAGATGAAGTTAAGTGGGTAGGGACTTCATGATGGAATCAGTGTCCTTTGATAAGAGAAAGAGACCAGAGCTCTATCTCTCCACATGTGCACCCCAGAAAAGGCCAATGAGAGGTGATTATATACAAGCCAGGAAGCAGATCCTCAACAGGAATAGAATTTTCCAACACTTTTATCTTGGACTTCCTAGCCTCTGGAATTGTAAGAAGTAACTTTCTCTTGTTTAAGCCACTCAGTCTGTGATATTTTGTTGTGCCAGCTAGAGTTGAATATGATGATCAGTATATATGATGTACCTAGAACACAGTCTAGAATAAGCCAATATGCATTTGTTGAATTTACAAATAGATAAAAGGTTAATAAATTTGGGTAAAATAACCTCAATCATAGGCTAAAAAATAATTTGGGTACTAAATGATGTGTTCTCATATTTTTATAAAGAAAGAACTAATGCTATAAAAAATAATTGTACCTTAGTGGTACATATCTCTTTAAGAAATAACAGTAAACTAATTAACAGTCTCCAAAGACATATTGCTGAATGTACCTCTTACAGTGAAAAGAGAAACATTCTGTTTTATATAGGGTCCTGAGTCATGCATTTTCGGCAGAGTTATTTTTATGAATAGAAATGATCACTAAAGATACAGCTGTGCAATTATTCTTTGCATAGAGCTATTTATTACAAATTCTAACAGCTTGCTCCACTTGACAATTGACTAGACAGATATATGGTTCAGAAATAGTTTAATAGTTTAATCAACTATTAAATTCAGTCGGGATTTTTTAAATGCCAAACATTACATTTGAACTCAGCATCAAGGATACACAAAAAAATCTAATAGAGAATGCATTTATTGCAGTCTTTGAGAGTTTTGAGTGCAAAAGGTCCGTTAGATAGTTGAAATCATGACAGTGACAGTAATTTCTTAAAGATTTCTCAAATGATTTAATTTGTAAATCAAATATATTAATGAGACTAATTAGCAAAAAAGTGGGTATTTAATACAGGTGACTATATGTACACAAATGAACACTTAAAACTTTTACATTCATGTGTTTTCCTGAATTTTATAGAAATAAGCAAATACAAAATATTTAAATTTAATTAAAATTTGTAATATTCAATAGGCCAAATAGTCAGATAAACTGATAAATCAGGAACCTTACTGAAACATTTTTTCTTAGTAAAATATATCCATAATTTCAATAATTAGTTTCTTTTTTAGTGTTCTGAAACTGTATTTAGCAAATAATGTCCCAAGGGCAAAATCTAGGCATGCCTGTTTCTGTACTGTCTGTCACTGCTTTAACTTGGCCTAACAAACTAAATATATTTACCCTCTTGCTCTCTATGAAAAAAAAAATGTTACTGACTCATGTTTACAGTATTCTATTATATTCTCAAAGTGCAATACTAAACTTTTTGATATAGGTATTTGATGATTGTAAACATACATTGGTGCTATTTATTGTTCTAGAAATTTGAAGAAACATAATCAACTAAGATGTACTTTCTTGTCAGAAGTCTATGCAAAAGAACCATATTTATGTCCAAATAAAATGTGAAATAATGTAACACCTTATATTTTAATATTATTTAAATTTGATGAGCACAATTTTCAAAGTTCAATTTTAAACATTATCTTCAAAACACATTGGACAACTGTGTACAAACATTCAGGCCAAACATATTTTTGTTAATCATAAGAAATGGCTAGCAGCCGGGCTCGGTGGCTCAGCCTGTAATCCTGCGCTTTGGGAGGCTGAGGTGAGTGGATTACCTGAGCCCACGGGTTCGAGACCCACCTGGGCAACTTGGTGAGACCTCATCTCTACAATAAGTCAAAAATTAGCCGGGCATGGTAGCACACGCCTGTAGTTCCAGCTACTTGGAAGGCGGAGGCGGAAGGATCGCTGGAGCCCAGCAGGTCGAGGCTGCGGTGGCTGGGAGCGGCCACTGCACTCCAGCCTGGGTGACAGAGTGAGACTCCAACTCAAAAAAAGAAAAAAAAAAAAAAGAAAGAAAGAAATGGCTAGCACAAAAATGAAGTAAAAATATTTATTTTTTAGAATTATCTGCTTTTAGAATAATGAATTTGACTTTAACTGTGTAATTAATACTTTTTATAAAGTATGTGTCTAAGACATCAGGAAGATGGCAGAAAAAAGAAGTCCCATATTCTCTGTCTCCCACGAAAACAGCATAACAACAATACAAAAATCAACCAACAATATTCAAAGTGCTGGGGGGAAAAAACTGCCAAGAAACAATACTACATCCAGCTAAACTGTTTTTCAAAAACAAAGTGGAAATTAAGACTTTACCAGATAAACAAAAACTAAGGGAACTCACTAACTGTAAACCTGTCCTATAAGAACTTTTCCAGATAAACAAATTAAGACTTTCTCAGACAAACAAATGCTGAAGGAGGTTCTTAAGTTTAAGTCAAAAGACAATAAGCAGCAACACAAAGCTATTCAAGCCAAACATATTTGAAATATGTTTGAATATATGAATATATGAAAGCCTGAAGTAAAGGTAAATACATAGACAAATATAAAATCCTGAAGTATTGTAATGAAAGTACACAAATCACTTTAATATGGTATACAATTTAAAAAAGAAAAGCATAAAAAGAAATTATAAATCGATATTAATAGATATGTACTGCTGGTGGGAATGCAAACTAGTGCAACCTCTTTGGAAGATAGTGTGACAATTTCTGAAAGAACTAAAAATTGACGTTCCATATGACCCAGCAATTCCCCTGTTGGGAACACACCTGGAGAAACTCAGATCATTCTACAAAATAGATACCTGCACATGCATGTTCGTTGCAGCTCTATTCACAATAGCAAAAACCTGGAACCAATCATGCTGCCCATCAAAGCTGGACTGGATTAAAAAAATGTGGTACATATACACAATGGAATACTATGCAGCCATAAAGGAGGACAAACATATGGACTTTGTAGCAACTTGGATGTGTTTACAGTCTATCATACTCAGTGATCAATCACAGAAACAAAGAACAGAGTACCATATGTACCCACTCATAAGCAGACCTTGAACAATTATCATAATACTATTAGAAAGGGATTGACAGTAGTGGGAAATTGCCAGGGGAGGGGGGGTGGGATTGGCAGTTTAAGGAAACTGCTAGGGGAGGAGGGTCACACCTCATCAACAAGGATATCTGCATAATGAACTTTGTATACCTAACCCTGAATCGTACCCCACATCTTTAAAATGAAAAATAAAACAACAGATATACAATATAAATTATGTAATCTGTAACATAAACTGGAGAGAGTTTTTATAGTCAATTGAAGTTGTCATCAGCTTAAAATAAACTGCTATGACATTAAGATGTCTTATGTGACTACAGTTGTAATCACAAAGAAAGTATCTATATGGTATACACAAAGAGAAATGAGAAGGAAATCAAAATATGTCTTTACAAAAAAATCAGTAAAATATCAAATAAAACAGCAAATGAGAAAAAGAAGATTAAAAAAGCTATGAGACAGAAAAATTTACAAAATGTAAATAGTAAGTTCTTCCCTACTCGTGATTACTTTAAATGTAAGTGGATTAAACACCCCAATTAAAAGACACAAATTTGTTGAATGAATAGGAAACAGAACAAAACAAGATCCAATTCTATGCTGTCCACAAAGAACTCAGTTTAAATCTATGAACATACATTGACTAAAAACCAAAGAATGAAAAAAGACATTACATGTAAAAAAGCAGGGGTGACCTTACTTTCAGAAAAAAAGTATGTTATAAGACAAGAAAGCCTCAAGAAACAAACAAACAAAAAACATTACATGATGACAAAAGGGTCAATTCACCAGGAAGATATAACAATTTCAAATATATATGCATCTAACATGACAGTTTCCAAATATATAAAACAAACACTTATAAAACAAAAGGATAAATGGATAGTGACACAATAATAACAGAAAATTCAATACTATACTATCATTATAACTAGAACAACTAGACAAAAGATCAACAAGGAACAGAGTTGAACAACAGTATAGAACCACTGAACAACAGTATAGAACCACTGAACCTAGCAAACATATATGAAACATTCCACCAAACAACAGCAAAGTCCACATTCTTCTCAAGCGCACATGAAATAATACAGCATCATAACTATTTACATAGCATGTATGTTGTATTCAATGTGAGTAATCTAGATGATTTAAAGTATATGGGAAGATGTGAGAAGATTATCTACAGATACTATGCCATCTTATATAAGAGACTTTTGCATCTGTGGATTAGGGTATCCATGTGGGCCCTGGAAGCAATCCCCTACCGATAGTGAAGGACAAGTGAATATTCAGAAGTGTCTAAAACTTTATGTAAAAAAAGTGTCTCAAAAAGATATCTTCACCTCTATGTTCATTGCAACATTATTCACAATTAGCCAAGAGGTAGAACCAATGAAAATGTCCACAGATAGACAAATGGATAAAGAAAATATGGAATATATGGTACATTCAAAGGAATATCATTCAGCCCTTATTTTTAAATTTTTAAGCATTTATTTTTAAATAAACTCGCCTGCTAGAATGAACCTTGAGAATAAGAAGCCAAGTGAAATAAGCCAGTTACCAAAAAAATAAAAGACAGATATTGTATAATTCTACTTGTATAAACTATCTCCAATAGTCAAAATAATAGAAGAAAAAAAGTAGATATGTGATTTCCCAGGGTTGGGAGAAGAATGTAGGGATAATTAGTGTTTAATAGTTACAAAGTTTTGCAAGATGGAAAAGTTCTTCAGATATGTTACTCAACGAGAATATACTTAATATTACTGAAATGTACATGTAAAAAGAGTTAAGATGATAAGTTTAATGTTATGTGTGTTTTTTTACCGTAATCAAAAAAGAAGCAAAATTCATTAAGTCTAGAACCAAAGATATAACAAAAGTTTGAATGAGGCATGCCTGACTAATGCTTTACTCTATCATAGCACAAACTATATTGTGTCTTAGTTTCTTTGTTTACATCATCGTCAGCCACAGTAAAATTAATTCCTGATGAATTCATGCATGATGTGCAACTAACAGAAAATACAAAGTAGTTCAGAAATAAGTGAAGATCAAAAATTGTACCCACATTTAAATAGTTAATTATGTATGTTTTTCTTTAAAATAGAATATTAAAAATAAGATATGATTCCAGACCTTTCCTTGCTTTCTTTAAAGTATTTTTCTCCTGATTAAACATTATATACTAATAATTAAATCATATGAAAACAAACAACTAAACCAACACACTTGGGTCATGAACTAGTTGCCACATTGTTTAGAAATGCCATAACAAAGAGGATATAAAATGTTTAGCCACTGAAGGCTTTTTAGCAGGATATAATTAATGCTCTGATCAAAGTGACATTTTAGAATAAATTCAAGTATGGTATTGTGTTGATAGAAGGTGGAGACAGAAACACCACTAGGAAGTTATGACTGTGGTTCATGAGAATGACAAGATCTGGGGAAATAGATATTTAAAGATGAGAAATAAACAAATGACCTTACTAGGTAGTGTTAAAAAGGCTTGTATGCTAATTATAAATCTCTCATAAGGGATAGCATCATTTCATGGTAAACTGCAATAAAAGCCCTCTGGGAAAGAAGGCTTTTACTTCATTTTTACTTCATTTTTACTTAATACATAGGACAGTAAAAATAAATAACCCTAATGAAGGAAACTTGAAGGAATTCAAAAGAGCCTTGTCTGATTTTCATTTCCAAAACGATTTCACTTTTTAACACGTAAAACTTTACTCATCACCCACCTTACTCTCCCTTATAGGTCTAAAGTCCACTTCCATGCGTCTAGAGTGTTGATCAAAAGTTTGACAGGACTGAAGTTTTTATAAATGATTAGTTGGTAGTTGGCTAAGTCACAGAGCTAGTAGTCATTACTTATTCCATTTCTAATATCTTTATTCCCTAGTAGCTTACCATGAAAAACTTGCAAGGCCCACTGCAGAACAGACAATTCTTTCAAGTTTTAACTTCCAAGAGATGAATTTGTTAGGCTAACATTATGAATTCTAAACCTGGTAAGAATAACCTGAAACCAAAGGAATGATTAAAAAGTAGAATAATCATAATTTCCAAATATGATTTCAATTAAGATAATATACTTCTACATGTGGGTTCCTACTGAAATATGGTCTCTGTAGCACAAACTTTTTATATTTACATATTATTTGGGAATAGAGGATATATATGTGCATAGATAATGCCCGTTTAATACTTGTTAAACATTTATATTTAATGTTTCTGTATTTGGACTTGGAAACTCCTCAAGACTTAAGAATTTTGCTTTTCCATAACATGCTTACATTTCACTCACAGACTAGACTAACCTGAACAATATACTATAGGAAAGTAAACTTACTTAAGAACTAGATGATCCACAAAATCATAATGAGAGTTGCATTGTACAGTAAATCCAGTTTCTTTACATTCTCAGAAATATGTATATTCATATAATAGTTGGGGACTGTTAAATATTTCAACCTAGTTCTTCCACAATTCCACATCCTAATGGTCAATAATAAACAGAAGAATATTGCTACAAAAAAGTAGATACAACATCTGCAACAGACATCTAGATTAAAAAAATCACCTCCACCAATAATAATAAGCAAACTTCAGTTGTGTACATACAAGCAAACAAAGTAGCTCATGCCTATAATCCCAGCACTTTGGGAGGCTGAGACAGGAGGATTGCTTGAGCCCAGAGTTTGAGACCAGTCTTGGCAACATGGCCAGACCTTATCACTACAAAATCAAAAAACAAATCAGTTGGGCGATGAGGCATATTCCTGTACTCCCAGCTAGTCAGGAGTCAGAGGCAGAAGGATCACCTGAGCCCAGGAGGTCAAGATGCTATGAGCCATGATGGTGTCACTGCCCTTTAGTCTGGGTGACAGAGAGAAATTCTGACTCAAAAAAAAAAAGATTTTCATCTGCAAATTTGTATTCACTTAGCAATTTTAAAATTTTAATCGTAAAATCACAATATTCAGTAAAAAAATCAAACACAAAATATGTATTTATTAAAATTAAATTTGAATAAAATTTTGTTTTTTCCTTTATTTTGCCTCCACAGAAGGTAACTGAATATCTTTC
Organism: Tarsius wallacei; assembly: GCA_963574415.1. Taxonomy (NCBI): domain Eukaryota; kingdom Metazoa; phylum Chordata; class Mammalia; order Primates; family Tarsiidae; genus Tarsius; species Tarsius wallacei. The sequence goes on along the minus strand of CAUYQG010217130.1, from coordinate 5,694 downwards.
AGAAATCTTTGTAGCGTGGCTGGTCTAAATGAGGTCTACAGAGAAGTCGCCTTTTTTGGAAAAAAGCATACCAATCAAATTTTTCATGACAAAATACTAAGACCTTATTTCTCTTTTCTTTTTTAATTTTTTGAGTTGGAGTCTCACTCTGTCACGCCATAGCCACCGCAGCCTCAACCTGCTGGGTTCAGGCAATCCTTCCACTTTGGCCTTCCAAGTACCTGGAACTACAGGCATTCACCCGCACGCCCAGTTAATTTTTTAATTTATTGTAGCGACGTGGTCTCACCATGTTGCCCAGGCTGGTCTCGGACCCATGGGCTCAGGCAATCTTCTTACCTCAACCTCCCAAAGTTCTGGGATTATAGGCATGAGCCACCGCTCCCAGTCTGTCTTTTCCTCACTTTCGAAATCCATCAGCAGACTCTGTTACACTTGCCCCCGTATGGTTACATCCTCTGAGGTCCAGGTCTAGCTACTTTCCTAATAAGGAATTTCTCCTGCCTTCCTCCCCGCTGTCTTGACTCAAGAGCTAGAGCAGTCTGAAGCATATATCAGACGATGCGACTCCCAGTGCTTCATGACTTCCAGTTGTTCCTAGACTCAGTTCTGGGCCACAAGGTGCTACATATTCTAGCTCTCACCCACTTTCTCCATCTCATTTCCTTCCTCTCTTTGACTTGCTCACATCACTTCTACTTTTCTAGATTTCTAAAGATGGCTTCAGTTTCATAAATATGTTAGGCTCTTTTCCACCTGGGGTCTCTGCAGGGAAATTTTCTTTTGACTACAACTTTTTTTCCTAAGTATTTTGTGGCTGATGACTGCTCATTTTCACATTTTTCTTTCAAAGAATGCTTTTAATCTAATGTGTCCCTGGCATTCTGCTCCTCGGAATCCTAACACTTTGCTTCAAGGTGTTGATCACAACCTGTAACCATCATCGAGATTTATGTATTTCTTTCTTGGGCTCCCACTACAAGAATGTAAATCTGACATAAGCAGAGACCACGTCTATCTTGTTGTCTGGTCACTACTATACCCACAGAGCTGAAAGGACAGATAAGGAGAGTGTAAATAACTGGAGGTGAACGAAGGGGAACGGGGCAAGAGGTAGGGGAAGAATCACTAACCCCCACCGCAGAGGGTAGGAAAGGAAGGCATCTCTGTACACTCTGGGAAAGCCAAACAGAAAGCAATCAAACCCTGAGGTGGCCTCACATGAGTCACAAGGGCAGATTTACCAAATGACAATCATTAATTTCCGATGAAATTCATTTTCATATAAGCAACATTCCGAGACACGAGCAGAGTGATTAGAAGTAGAATTTATTTTATGTTTGGTGCTTTTCTCAAGCAATATCCAGAAGGACAACTACAAAGTACATGAAGTTACTGAAGGACACAACTCTTAAATAATTGTGGGAACCATGGTTGACTGCCTACAAAATGTAATTTTAGGATTAGGCCCAGTTCCGTAAAATCTACCCTGCCCCTGCCCTTCTTAAATCCACTAAAACCTGAAACTCCAAAGACTAGCCATGAACAACTATTTCAGTCCCCATATTTAGGACGAAAGTAGATTGAAGGACCATGTGGTCAAGTAATCTATATGATAGTTTTCCCTTATATTTAGTAATTGTTAAAAAGCCAAAATATCGGCCGGGCTCGGTGGCTCAGCCTGTAATCCCAGCACTTCGAGAGGCCGAGGCAAGAGGTTGCCTGAGCCCACAGGTTTGAGACCAGTCTGGGCAACTTGGTGAGATCTTGTTTCTACAATAAATCCAAAATTAGCCAGGCATGGTAGCGCACACCTGTAGTTCTGGCTGCTTGGAAGGCTGAGGAGGAAGGATCGCTGGAGCCCAGCTGGTCGATGCTGGGGTGTCTGTGAGTGTGCCACTGCACTCCAGCCTGGACAACAGAGAGAGACTCCAGCTCAAAAAAAAAAAAGGCCAAAATATCACAAATAAGAGTAATGTTTTAATCTGTCATCAGTCTTTTGTGTGAAATTCCAAATACAAATAAATATTGGATGCCCAAAATAATCTTGTAGAAGTGATTTCACATTCCCAGAAGGCTATCTGAAATTCTCTGTGATGTAAGATAGAAGCCAGAATTTGCATTCCTGTAGACACTCCCATGGTCCTTGGTGCAGTTAGAACTTAGTAGGGGATGAAAGAGACATAGATAATTATCGACTAATGTTAATGAAAACAATTTTAGTAGAACACCAGAAAACATTCTTTGTGTGACAAACTGTGGAGCTGAGAAAAGGTCTCAGGAGGTTTTTTGAAATGAGTAGTTGGAGAAAATATTATGGATCAATTAATATGGAAATAAATATAACAAGAGTCTTAACATGAAGCAATTGAGACGATAACTTCATCACATCACTGAGTGAACACTGGTTCACAGGGTGTCCCCTCTGCTGGAAGTGATGAATTCTTGTCTCTGTGCACACAATGAAATCTCTGTAAACACACCCACTCTGTGGAGGTTCTGCTTTGTCCATTCTCTCATTTTCTGTGAGTTATTCATGTCCACCAAAATTCAAATTGAGAAGCCTCATTAGTACTGTTAATGTAATATTAAAGTCCTATTAAAACATGCACTAATATCCGCATGTATTTATAAGGATTATTGTAATTATAGAGGGCTAATCCAAGTTGTCAATATTCAGTTATGGTAACATCTTGCTAAAAATGTTTAAAAAGACAGGACATTTTCCAGAATTTTAATTATGGTTTAAATATTTCCTTCTAAGTGCCAGTTTTGAGATGAGTACACAAAGAATATGAAATGTAGCTCATAATCACTGAAAATAGGTATATTTTTAAAAGCATATCCTTAGTAAACATGACTTTACAGTGATAATATTCTGTTTATCAATTTAATCACCAACTTAGCCACCTGAAAAAGTTAATTCAATTAATTATATTGTTCCCAATGCTATATCAAAAATTGAGATAAGACAATAACATAAAGATCACCTCCACATTTTCTAAAAAACCTTTTTCTGGGAGACTATTCCCTAGCAAATGACAAGTACCTTTTAGAATACAGAAATAAGAACAAGCTTATCTCTCTTAATGAATGACTATATTTTGTTTTTTAATAATTATGTAAATAAATCCTATTTCCTTTTTGGTATCTATTGCCAGAAAATTCAAAGGTAAATTCAAGACCTAATAATAGATTTTTTTTTCATCTCGGTAGATAATACATTAATACATGTATATTTTTCTCTTTAGTTTTACTGCCTTTAAATTTTTTTCTTTTAAATAATTTTTCTTATAGCACATTTTTTTATTTTAAGTTGCATCAAATACTTAAAGACAGTCTGTCACTTTTTAAAATCTAGACATTCTTATTTTTTATGAATTTGTATTTTTTATTGAAATCTTATTCATTTCTGACATATTTTTTCACTATACACTTAGCTACTGATTATATTAATACTCATGAGAAAGACTTAATCATGTATAATAAGTTTTGAACTCGGTGTACTTGATATAGTAATAATATATCACATAATTCTCTAGATTAATTTATGATTGGAAACTAAAAGCCTAACTCAAATCAGATACAATAGTAAGCTATTGTATAATGATTAATAATCACTTGACTAATTAAAAGTAATGCTTTAAACATACAAGTACACTAAAAATGTGGGAAAAAAACTCAATGGATTCCTACCATGTAAAGGAATAGCATTCAGTTCAAATAATGACAGTTACTGTATTTATTTTCTTCCAAATTTTTTCTTTCTTTCATAACTACAAATCACTGATCCAAACTCCTACCTTTCCCAGAATATATTGTAAATGTGACATTAAAATTTTTCTCTTCCTGTTTTATTTCTCTCTCTCTTTCTGTCTCTCTCTCTCTCCCCCCCAGCTCCTCCCCCCCACCTTTTGTCTTTCTCTCTCTCTCTCTCTCTCTCTCTCTCTCTCTCTCTCTCTCTCTCTCTCTCTCCCTCTCTCTCTTTTTGTTCCTCCATGAGGCTATGACCATCATATCACATAGGTTCCCAGTTCTGGTCCATTCATATAGCCTTCTGTATCTAAGAGCCAGAGCCAATGTGGAGGATGGCTTCAACATTGAATTATGTCTACAATTGGGATACTATTTAAGGAGGAATTACTTATCTTTTGTTTCACAGGATAGCTCATATTTATACTTCATAATAGCATGTCAATCTTACTTGCCTTTCAAGGCAAGAAAGTCATATCTTATGGACTCCAGAAATATGTATATATTTTAACTTCACTGATCTTCCTAAGAGTGAGTACAAATCAGAAAGAAAAAAAAAACTCTTAAGAAAACCAGTTAAATTAGACATTTCCAAACAGAATTACTTTGGTAGTGTTTTGACTCAGTGGCATACACTAGCATTAAAAAGTCTAGAATAATTGTAGTGTCTTTTGGTTGAGTTCAAATACACTGATTAGGTTCATGATATTTATTTTGGGTAGTTAGATAGGATGTTGAATGTTTCACTGAAGACACAAAATTCAAATATCTTTGAGCTAGCAAGACTAAAATATCTATAAGCACAATCACAATAATAGTTAAATTTAATAAAGAAGGCTTCAGAATACAAGTATGATTAATAAATAGCCACTGTAATATATAAATATCAGATGGTTTTTATCACAAGCAATCTCCAAATAGAGAACAATTCATAATTAAGTGGAATTACCCTGCTAATAATTTATCTCTAATGTAAATGCACATTCAATTTAATTCTGTAGTTCATCTATAAATATTTCTGAATTTTTTTCATAGTTTTGATGAAATCCAGCACTACCTTAAAGTGATATGGCTAATAGGTAGTTAGAAAACTTTGTTTAAAAGTAAGCATTTTAAAAAGTTTCTCAATGGTTAACCAAAAAAAATTTTAATATTCATATAACCATTCTTGAACTAGAGTAATTTTCAAATCCACTTAAAATTTTTAAGACCCTTACATTTTAAAACCTCTTGAACTGGAACAATGCAAAAACCCATCCATTCAGGATGTAGAAATCTGGAAAATAAAACATTCTTCTCACTTGAACAATAAGAATATGCTAAATTATAAAATTATAACTTTTCTTGAACCCATCAGGGAGCTGATGTTGCAGGGACCCAGGTGACCTCAGTTTTAAAGGAAAACTCCTTCAAGGAGAGATGGAACGTACAAGCTATGTGTGTGGCAGAGCCCTGGAGAAAGGGGGCCAAATAACATATCAGCTCAGGCTGAAAAAACAGCCGCAGGTCGAGTATGGCTCTCAAACAGCTCAGGGACCCCAGACAGAAAGGGAGTGTGCCTGTCTCTCCACATGCCTCCAACAGGTGATTGACATAAATGCTGGGGCATATCAGGAGCCTGGAGAGACCTCTCAACCCCCAATGCAGGGCATCTGTGGCAAGAACATCATGAATGTCCCTGAACTTTTGCTCTTAGAAAACAGAAGCCTTGGCCGGGCTCGGTGGCTCAGCCTGTAATCCCAGCACTTTGGGAGGCCAAGGTGAGTAGATTGCCTGAGCCCGCGGGTTCGAGACCCGCCCGGGCAACTTGGTGAGGCCTCATCTCTACAATAAATCAAAAACTAGCGAGGTGTGGTATAGCCCGCGCCTGTAGTTCCAGCTACTTGGAAGGCTGAGGTGGAAGGATTGCCGGAGCCCAGCAGGTCGAGGCTGCGGTGGCCG
>CAUYQG010217119.1:0-36722 GCA_963574415.1 Tarsius wallacei | reverse complement strand
GGCAGTGAGAGGGGTGGAAAAGTGAGGTAGAGGATGGACAGGTGGGAGGAATGAGGGTAGGGAATGGATGGGGGAGGGGTGGATGGGTGAGGGCGTGAGAGTGGGGAAGGAGTGGAGGAGGGGTGGACTGGTGGGAGAAGTGAGGGCAGAGGAGGAGTGGACATACATGAGGAGTGAGCTGAGGGAGGGGTGGACAGGTGGGAGGAGTGAGGGCCCGTGGGCCGCAAGCTGAGTTGAGCCATGGGTGGGGAGCACAGGTGACCAGGACCACTGCAGCAGAGCCAGGGTGAGGCCTGGTCACATGCGGCCTCCTGACTCCGGACATCCTCCACTACTCTGTGCTTTCCACCATCCAGATGTTCATAGGCTAAGTCAGAAGAACAGTAAAGCCCCATGTGGGCATTGCAGAGGGTTTGAAAGAAACAGACACATGGCACATGAGGAGCCTGGAACAGGTTGGCCTGTAGGAGGGGCTGGGTGGGACCAGGGCCAGTGGCTCCTGGCAGCATGTCCAGTCAGGGTGTTCAGAAGCCACCTCTCCTTGCTCTGCTTTTGGCCTGGACCTGCTTCCTAGTACCCCGAGATGGCCTGAGGACACTTGGGTGAGGATGGAGTTTGGAGCTTGCTGAAAATACCAGAAGAGCCAGCAGACAGACCTCCCACCTCAGCTGCTCCAGTGGAAACAGTCCACAGGCCGCAGGCCAACCAGAGACAGGCTCTGACTCAGTAGGTTTGGGGCTGGGGACAGAGGTGTGTTTTCAACAAGTCCCTCCCCCCCACAGAGGTCAGGCTTGGGGCAGCAGAGCTAGTGCCGGGCGATCTGCAGGGCACGTTCATCCCTGCCCCATCCTGGGATTGTCATTGCACCCATTTTACAGGGAGAAAGCAGAGGGCTTTCTGTTACAGCAGCACAGTTGGAAGCTGCAGAAGAGATGTCTGAAGATAGAAGAGGCTGGTTCATGGGGCTTAAGGAAAGAGGCTGTCTCCGTAACACAGAGGCACAGGTGAAGGAGCAAGTGCGGATGGGGAAGCTGGAACAAGTTCTCCAGAAGTTCTAGCTGAGGTCACTGGTAGGGCGGCTACATGAACATCAGATTTCCAGTGTCGATGACACAGCCTTCTATTGAGAAGATGCCGACAGGGACTTTTATAACAGAGAGGATAAGTCAGTGCCTGACTTGCAAAGCTTCAAAGGACAGGCTGACTCTTGCTAGGGGCTAATGCAACTGGAGACTTAAAGTTGAAGCCAGTGCCCACTGACCACTCTGAAAATCCCAGGGCCCTCAAGAATGATGCTCATCAGACTCTGCCTGTGCTCTGGAAATTGAACAACAAAGCCTACATTTCAGCACATCTATGTATGGCATAGCTTACTGAATATTTTAAGCCCACCATTGAGACCTCCTGCTCAGAAAAGAGGATTCTTTTCAAAATATTACTGCTCACTGATGATGCTTCTGGCCACCCAAGAGCTCTGATGGAGGTGTACAAGGATATTCATGTTTTTTTCCTGCCTGATAATACAACATCCATTCTGCTGCTCATGAACTAAGGAGAAATTTTTGAGACTTTTGAGTCTCATTATTTAAAGAAAGACATTTCATAAGGCCACAGCTGTCCATTGAGAGTGACTCCTCTAATGGATCTGGGCAAAGTAAATTGAAAACTTTCTGGAAAGGACTCACCATTCTAGATGTCATGAAGAGCATTCATGATTCAGGAGAAGAGAAAAAACATCAGCATTAGCAGGAGTTGGGAAGAAGTAGACTCCACCCCTCATGGGTAACTCTGGGAGGTTCAAGACTTCAATGGAGGAAGAAACTGCAGTCGTGGTGGAAACAGCAAAGAACTAGAATCAGGAGTGGAGTATGAAGATGAGACTGAGTTGTGCAACGTCATGATGAAACTTGCATGGCTGAGGAGTTGTTTCTTTTGGATGAGCAAAGAAAGTGGTTTCCTGGAATAGAATCCATTCCTGATGAAGATGCTGTGGACATGGTTGAAATGACAGCAACATATTTCCAATATTTCACAAAACTGATAAAGCACTGCAGGGTTTGAGAGGTTTGACTCCAATTTTTTTTAAACAGGAGACTTTCAGAAGCACACATCTCCATCCATCCTTTTCCCTTCCAGCTCCACCCCTCTTCTCACACACCACAACCCTCTTTCCCCTCTGTCCACCCTGACCCTCTTGATGTGACCTGTCCCTTCCCTCCACCCAGACCCCGCTGGTGTGACCCCTCTCCTCTCCCTCCTTCCATCCTGACACACGGAGACTGGCGGAAGCAGCGAGGCTCTCTCTCTGAGTGGGACCTGCTATTACTGTGCGGGTCCCAGTTCACATGAATCCAAGGGTACAGAATGCCAGGACGGGTCACGTATACTCCTCTACCAAAGCCACGGGAACTGTTGGCGTCTCCATGCAAATTATTTTTCAGTCATGTAGTTAATACATGATGTCATACTGAGAGGCCATCAAGGAAGAATAACACCAAGTTCCCCTTGGGGAAGGGTGACAGGACTCAAGACTCTACAGGTAGTGTTGGGTGATGTGACCCCTCCCGCCACCCTGATGCTGTTGATGAGATCCCTCCCCTCCCCTCCCTCCACTCTGACCCTGGTGACCCCTCCCCATTTCTCTCCCTCCACCACCACCCTGGTGATGGGCTCCCTCCCCTCTGTCCGCCCTCCACCCTGACTCTGGTGATGCACACTTCCCCTCTTTCTCTCTCCACCTTGTCCCTGGTGATGTGACCCCTTCCCTCCCCTCCCTTTACCCTGATCCTGGTGATGTGACCTCCCCTCCCTCTACCCTGACCTGGTGATGTGACCCCTCCTCTCCCCTCCTTCCACCCTGACTCAGGGGATGTGATCCCCTCCCCCTCTCTCCCTGCACCATCACCCTGGTGATGGGACCCCTCCCCTCTGTCCATCCTCCACCCTGACCCTGGTGATACACCCTTCCCCTCTGTGCACTGTGGACCATGAATCTGCCTTTCGGGGGTCATGGACTGGGGAGGGGTGGGATGCTGGCTGCTGCCATTGCTTTTGCCTCTCCTGATCCCTTTCTGTGCCACCTACTCCTGAGATTCCCTTGCAGTTGGGCTTCTCCTGGCCAATGCAGAGTGTGTCCCTTGTGGACCTGGGCAGGTGATCAACACCCTCAAGGACATATTGTTCTGGAGGATCCTTACTGTGATGTGAAGCAGGATCTGGATGAAAATTAATCCTCCAAAAGCTGCAGTGTGGCTTCTCAGTGTTTTAACTGCTGAGATAAAGTTAGACAGCTTTCTTTTAGATTAAATGTCATTTTTGCACATGTTAAAATTCATTCACTCTAGTAACTTCATCAATAGGCACAATAATCATTCACACCCATTGATATTTTTTGTGTTTTATTGATTGCCTCATATTTGGTTTAGAAACAGTCGTATTCTTTCGAGTAATTCAAAACATATTTAAAGCATAGAACTTGCATTTTTTTTCCTCTTAAGCAAAACGAGGATCTCTAGCCAATCCTGCTGGTGTTATTTATAGCATTTTATTTCCTGAGAGAAGACAGGAAAAGTGCGTCCCTGCTTTCCCTCTGGTCTGGCTCCGCCCCGTCCCGTCTGGCAGATTGGGTGGATGGGGAGGGGGAGTCCAGCACAGAGAGGCTGGACTTGGACCATGCAGCAGGTACTCAGCAAATGGTGGGAGCAGAAGGAGGGATTATGTCATTCCCTCGAAGGAATGAATTAAACGTGCTTCCTTGTGTGTCTGATTGACAGCCCCGCACAGGACCTGGAGTGTATAAAGCTGCAGCTGCAGCTGGGGCCAGCGAGGCCACATCCATCTGGAGCCCCTGCTGGTGGGGCGGCCGCTTTCTCCTTCTTTTCAGCTGACTCTTTCTGGACTCCGTTTGGAACATTGAAACCAGGCACCACTATATCTTCCACATACCAAGTAAGATTATTTCTTAAATTGACTAAGTCATTTTATTGCATTATAATTTTCAGAAAAATCTCTTGATTTCTAAGAAGGGAGATAAAGTGCAATATAGACTCTTAATTTAAGGTGGGCAATCCATCCATCAACTCACAACAGCAAGTTCCCTCACGTTTTTACTACTTGATGGAAGGACTGGGCAGGTAAGCTCACCTTGGCTGTTTTGTTTGTGGTGGTGAGCACTCACCTTTCCGGCACTTGCTCCTAGATTGGTGCTGCTATTTTAATGTTATGAGCCTGCCCGGGAATCTGAGGAGACGCTTGTGTTTCAGCTTCAGAATAAGAGGCTTCCACATGATAGCTGAATGTCAAGGAGGGACAGTGAGGGAGGAACTGGAGAGAGTTCCTTGGGAATCTGAAGAATAATCAGAGAAATTATAGGGATTCTGGCTCTAAACGTTATTAATAGCTGAAAGAGAACTTTGAATGTTACCAATAAGTCATTTATTGTAATTTTATGCGAAGTGCTATGGCTGCCAGAGAATACAGTTAATATTTGGAGTCTGGGGATACTTTGCATGAGAGTGAGCTGGCAGTGTGCAGGGTTTGGGTTTTTGGCGACCCAGACTGGAGGCTGAGCTGGGTGTAGGATCTTGTTGTTAGCGTGCTGTGTGCAGGGGTAGATTAGTATCTCTCAGCAAATGTATTTTTTACTTTGGTTGTTCATATAAAAATAATTTTAAAATCCCTTTGTAAATTCAAATTGCATTTTGTTTAGTCATGCATGGGAAATACTTCTTTTGAAAAAATATCGCCATTGACATAAATGGGTGGAGTAAAGAGTCTCTGGACAGGTGTGATGTGTACTCACAAGTCGGGGCTTTGATCTCCACCTCAAGTCAAAGATGGGAAGAGTCTGTCCTAATGAAGACATCCTTTCTCTGCTCCTTTTCTTTTTCTGTTTTGTTCCCATGAGAAGAGATAGGCACACATCACATACATCACTCCTTTGAAAAATAGTAGATGACTAATACTTTGTTAGGAGAGGGCTGATACTTTAGTAGAAGGGGGCTAATACTTTGGTAGGAGGGTGTTGATACTTTGTTAAGAGAGGCTGATACTTTTTTAGGAGGGGGCTTATACTTTGCTAGGAGAGACTGATGGTTTGTCAGAAGAGGCTGATACTTTGGTAGGAGAGGCTGATACTTTTTTAGCAGAGGCTGATATTTTGTTTGGAAAAGCTGATACTTTGGTAGGAGAAGGCTGATACTTTTTTGGGGGATTGATACTTTGTCAGGTGAGAACTGATACTTTGTTAGGAGGAGGCTGATACTTTGGTAGAAGAGGCTGATGTTTTCTTAGCAGAGGTTGATATTTTGTTAGGAAACATTGATGCTTTGGTAGGAGAGGGCTGATACTTTGATAGGAGGGGCAGATACTTTGTTACACTCCTACCATTTTTTTTGGAAGACACTTCAAGTGAGAGGCAGAGCAGGATTTGATGTGTCAAATGGCGTTTCTGCACTCTTCAAACCTGTCATCATGAAGCCTGGCATGGCATCCAGACTTAAACACTGACTTTTTGGACGGGGCATGCCACTGTAGAGCCAGCATCGCCTACTGTCCATAGGTGATCGTGATTACAGGGAGGGTCGGGTGGAGACAGATGACCATATCTGGCCCAGTGATGTAGACTGGGAAGATATTGTACCTGCTTGCTGCAATTCTGAAGCCTCTGCAGGGCTTACTGTGAGCAGGACTATTCTAAGTACATGGCAAGTGTTTACTCTTGTAATCTAATCCTCTTTAAAACCCATTGAAAAGGTCCCTTTAACAATACCACTGATATTCCTGCTACCACCTTGGTACTCTGGAGTGGACACATCCCAGATACATGGGCAGGCACAGCCTGCTTCCCAAGCCTGGCACAGACTGTGCTTGATGGCACGTTGTTACGGGCAGTCTTATCGAATGTGCTTCTCATAACAGCCCTCTGAGGTGGATATTCTAAATACCTGTCTGTTTCATTCTTCAGATGAGGAGGCTGAGATAGGTTGGACAAGGTGCCCTGGAGTGCAGAGCTGGTACTCCACAGAGCTAGTCTGGGTGCAAGTGTCGGGCCTGGCAGTGCTGCTGCCTCCAGGGATGTGTAAACCAATCAGTAACTACCCCCATGTGTAGCCCCATGTGAAGCAAGTCTAGGAGGAGCCAGGGGGCCACTAAGTGTTCTCCTTCCTTCAGGAAAATTCGTTTCTCCATTCCTGGAAGGGGCTATATCCAGGTTGCCAAATGCTCTGGAGAGGGACAGTGCTTGGATTTCTGCAACAATGAGATGCTTTGATAGTCTCATTGTGTGAGAGATTGGGTCTATGATCAGCCTCCACCGAGAGCAGGATATGAACCTTGGAAGGGACCGCAGAGCTGGCTGTCACACATGCTCCCTCATAGGACAAGGAAGTGGAGACCAAGGGGTTAATGTGGACTCGGCTTCCAGGCTCCCATCCAGGTCTGCTGACTCCTGGTCCAGGCTCTGTGGAGCTGTGCCCATTGGACATCCCCAAGAAGGGAAAACAGGCAGAGGGGAGGGTAGATGCGTGGGGTCGAATCTCCTGCCAAGGAAAATGTTCTTTTTTCTGCATGAAGCACTAGGCTACATTTATCTCCAACTTTATGTGCAGTTAATGTGCATTCTATTTAACCAAGTTATGCATAGTGTTTTTCCTTTCTTGGGCATTTACACAAAATGCCTTTACAAGTATTTTTGCTAGACTGGATATTTTTCTAAAGTCAAGTTCCTTGGATCCTGGTTCTGGCTACAGGTCTTCCTAGCAGAGCTGCTCTGGGTGAGTACTCAACATGCCTATCTTCCACTTGCTCATCTGTAAAATGGGGACAATCCCAGACACACTGTCCTCCTTGGGGATTATGTGGAGGAAGTACTATGACGTTTAGAATAGGATCATCAGTGATTACCAGGCCCATAAATATTAGCTGGAAGAACCCTGCCTCAAAAGTTAATTTCCAACATAGCCTTTGGCTTCCCACAAATCCATTTACTGGTGATTTTTGTATGCAAACTGTTTTTGAATAGTCTCATGAATGAGCACTCGGAATTGTGGCTGTGCATTCGTAACTAACAAGGTTTTCTTTACTCCTAGGAGTCAAGCACAGGAGGCAGGATGCTCTGGGCACTGGCCCTGCTGGCCATGGGGATGTGGCCCCACACTCACGGTAAGAGTCCACTGGGCTCATGGTCTCCTGTGCTTGTCAGTTGCAGATTGGCCAGGAGTGAGGGATGGTGAAATCATGTGTGTGGGTAGAGAATCCAACCTGCTGAACCTTCTTAGCTCCTTTGTAAATAAAAGTTATTTACATTTGAGTCAATAGAACATGAGACACTTTATCTTAGGAAAATCCAGGTGATTGGGAAGAATGCCCTTTCACCTGGAGATGCAGTATTTTGCCATGTGTAGTTCAGCCTTTTTTCATATATTCTATTCACAACAGTGCAAATATTGGGTGTTTTCTCATCTTTCTGTGTAAAATACAGATATTAAATATTTTCCCCATATCTGCTTACAACCTGATTTTGATGACTGTGTAGTATTCTATCACAGATAAATGCCAATATTTTAAGACCAATTTCCACTTAGGTTGTCACTTTATTTTAATTAGTATCAATGATGACACAAGGAATTTTTTTGTGACTAAATCTTTACTAGCACGTGTATTATGTTATTTGGATAAGTTCCAAAAATATAGTTGCTGAGTCAGAGGTTTTAATTCTTTTAATTATTGCTCTGTGGAAAGTGGGGCAATTTACACTTCTACCAGCAACACTGTATGTTATGATGTTTCAATTTGTCTAGTATTAAATGAAAAGTTGCACTGTGTTTAAACTTTCTATTCAGCATATTATTTTGAATTATTTAAACTGCTATACTTTTGGTAAAGTCTGATCACTTGTCTTGCCAATAGTGAAGACGGTGACTTGAAACCATTCATTTGTAGACTTGAGGTCAGTCACTGTCTCTGTCCTTACTGGGTGTGCAGCATGTGGTGGAGAATACATTTTCCCAAAATAACAAGATACGAACATAATAACATACTAACTAACTAAAAGAAGATCCTAATAAGAAAGCCACGTGTAATTTAGTGGCTTTCTGAAACTCCATCAGTAGCAAGGCTAAAGATTCATTTATTTCCTAGTTTTCTATTGTGTTTTTTATTTTTTCAGAGCAATCAAATGGTAGAGAGAAAGGAGGCCTTCCAGCCTCAGGCCTGGGGTGGGAGAACGGAGAGAGAGGGTGGCTCAACATCAAGCAGTGAGGCCTGTGCCAGAAGTCAGTCAGTGATTGGCTTCTTTCATTGATGAAGTCAATCTGTGGAAATGCAGCAGCACAAACAGATGCTTCCTGACACTGGTGTGCCTTCTGGCACACGCTTATTGGCTGGCCAGTGGTGGGAACATCCTTATGGCCCAGCAGCTGTTTGGGGGTCCGTGCCATGGGGCAACCCTGGGGCAGAGGAGGGTGAGTTTACATCACATGCAGTCTTGGCATCCTGACACCACCCATGCTCCGAGGGGGTAGCCCTGGGACAGAGGACAATGGGTTTACACCAGATGCAGCGTAGCCATTCTGACATGAGTCGTGCTCCGAGGGGCAGCCCTGGGGTAGAGGACAGTGGGTTTACACCAGACACAGTGTGGCTATCCTGACACCATCCACACTCCAAGGGGTAGCCCTGGATCAGAGGACAGTGGGTTTATACCAGACACTGTGTTGGCATCCTGACACCCACCACACTCCAAGGGGCAGCCCTAGGACAGAGGATGTTGGGTTTATATCACATGCAGTGTTGGCATCCTGACACCAGCCATGCTTTGAGGGGGTAGCCCTGGGGCAGAGGGCAGTGGGTTTACACCAGGCACAGTGTTGGCAACCTGACATGAAAGGGAGAGAAATGGCAAAAGGCAGAGTGACCTCACTTGTGTCCCTGGAGGCCACCTAAACTTGGTGGCCTCGCCGTGCTGTGAGTAACCCTCCTGCTGTGCTTCCCCATGGCAGCTGGCAACCAGGATGAAGACGCGTCCTTCGACCTTTTCAGCATCAGCAACATCAACCGAAAGACTATCGGCGCCAAGCAGTTCCGAGGGCCCGACCCCGGTGTGCCAGCCTACCGCTTCGTTCGGTTTGACTACATCCCACCAGTGAACGCCGATGTGCTCAGCCAGATCGCCAAGGTCATGAGGCAGAGGGAGGGCTTCTTCCTCACGGCCCAGCTCAAGCAGGACCGCAAGTCCAGGGGCACGCTACTGGCCCTAGATGGCCCCGGCACCACGCAGCGGCAGTTTGAGATTGTCTCCAACGGCCCCGCAGACACCCTGGACCTCACCTACTGGGTGGACGGCACCCCGCACATCCTGTCACTGGAGGATGTGGGCCTAGCTGATGGCCAGTGGAAGAATATCACTGTGCAGGTCGCGGGCGAGACCTACAGCCTGCACGTGGGCTGTGACCTCATTGACAGCTTCACGCTGGACGAGCCCTTCTATGAGCACTTGCAGGCAGACAAGAGCAGGATGTACGTGGCCAAGGGTGCTGCCCGAGAGAGCCACTTCCGGGTATGTCTGGGGCATGAGGTGGCCATGGCCAAGGGCTGTGCAGGAGAGAGCCATTTCCTGGTGGGTTTGTAGTCAGAGGGTGGCCATGGCTAAGGGTGCTTCCCGTGAGAGCCACTTGCCGGTACATCTGCGGCATGGAATGCAGCCAGGGAATTTGCTGGAGAGAGCACTTCTGGATATGGCCCCCAGGGGGTGGGATGCACGTGGCCAAGGTTGCTGCCTGAGAGAGCCACTTCCTGGTGGATTTGTGGGTGTGGGTAGCAGTGGTCAAAGGCCCTGCCCAGAGACCCGCTTCCGGGTATGTTCATGGGCTCTGGAGGCAGGAAGACTGCTGGGCTGACATGTGTTGCATCTAGTCATGTAGGGCTTTTCTCGGCAGGTCCAGTCTGGCTTGGAGCAGCACACATGCTTGCACACTGCACACATCACCTACAGGTGAACACACAGCACACCACATACCACATGCCCATACACATGGTGCATAACACACACACACATCCCTGTGAACACATACAAACACTAACACATGCACTCTCTCATGCACAAACACCACACACAGGCATACACATGCACATACACATCATACATGCATCACACTCCACACGTGTACACCTAACACATACACAGGCCTTACAGATGCACACACAGAACCACACATTCATGCTCACAATACACCCACACACACATACACACAAACACCACACATGCACACATGTCCATACACAATGCTCACAGATACCCAGTTACAAGAACACACACATTCACACGTATAGTCACACTTTCACATACACACACACACACCTTTCCAGGTCATGACTAGGCAGAGAAAGCTGTCACGGGTGTGCTTCCTCACCTGCATGGATGGTTGTTGGTGGAAATTGGGGGTTGGAGTTATGATCAAGGACTCAACCCCCTTCAAATGTTTCTGACAACCCCAGGCTGTTTTCACTGCAGCTGAATCCATGCTGACTTTTTGTTTTGGTGGTCACTGCTGGTAGGGCCAGTTAACAACTGTCCTTTCCCAAGGCAAGGGCTATCGGTTATGAAGGGATCATTTCACATCCATCTCAGTTCAAGCCTGTTTGAACCACAAGCATTTAGCATCTGCAGTGGAGCTTGAGGGCGTTGCTCTCTAGACGTGTGTCCATTCTTGGAAGTACATATGGCTTTAAACTCAGTGCTCTGAGTGAAAGGCCTAGAGACATGGAGCTTGTTGAACAGATCCCGCGTGGCTGTCTGGGAGTCTGCGTGGCTGTGCAGGGTTGACCTGAGCCCCCAGTGGGGTGACTGCCCATGCCCCTGGGAAGGCGCTCTTGTAGACTGGACCATTTAGCCAAACGCAGGAGCACCAGAGACACCAGCTGCCTGCCAGGGAAGAGTGGCCTCGAATGTCTTCCAAAGCAGTGTGTGTTGCCCCTCCTAGGACCATCCTATTTCCTTTCTATGGTAAACTTGTAATATTAAATCTCACTTCTTCTAAAAACAAAGTTTCAAAAGTAGCATATGCAGGAAAATCTGCTACATAGCAAAAAACATTCTCACTGTTTTGCAAATTCCGTTTGGTATTTCTAAAATGTCCTTTGGCTTGGCAGCAAACCTTTGAAGTTTGGCCGTTGCTCTATTTCTCTCGTTGTGTGTATTTACAGGGTTTGCTTCAGAATGTCCACTTAGTTTTTGAAAATTCCGTGGAAGATATTCTAAGCAAGAAAGGCTGTCAGCAAGAGCAAGGAGGTAGGTGTGTTTTGTGCAATGTATTTGATTTCCTGTCTTGGGTGGACTTTTGACATGACATGGTGTGCGTGTGTGCACATGTCCCAGTGGGATTCCAGTAAAAATACTTGAATAAGTTACCTTCGCTGTCTTTAAGTGAGTTCATTGGTCAGCTTAGACATGTCAGTATCTGAAAATGATGAGTTGCTTAAAGGATTAATTTAAAATAATTTTTAGTAACCCAAAAATATCATCCCATTTTCAGATATTGATATGTCTGAGCTGATCCAAAGATGACAAATGTATTTTATTCAAGTATTTTTACTTAAATCCCCACTAGTGTATACATGTGTGTGTGTATTTCCATGAATATATACAAACTTTGTTTTTATGAAGAGAAAGCATATTTTTAGCAGCTTCTAGTCACAGATTTGTTCCATAATTTGATGTGGACTGAGTTAAACTAGTACTGGGTTGTCTGTGGTATGTTGAGACAGTTGTCACATGGTCGGGGGTAAAATTAGCCTCCTGTGACAGGCACAATTCACAACCAAATGAAGCAGGTGCCATCGTGTTTGTTTCGGCCAACACACGTCCCCACAGTGAGTGCCCTTGCACGGATGCTTCCCAGGCTCAGAGCTACAAGTCAAGAATCCCTGTAATGATTAAAACAAACATTTACAAATGACGGGAAGCACTTAGACCCTCTTAAAAAACAGACTTACTCAGAAATCCAAGTCTGAGATCTCTAGGCATAAAGTAAGTATGGATCCACATGCATGAGCCTGTCTGACACTACAGGACCACAACCAGGAGTCTCTCTCCTGGAAGCAGCTGTCCTTTAAGTTGCTGTTGTCCTTTAAGGCAGTTCTTCACTGCTCATGTCGGACTCAAGGAAAACCGGCCTTATGGAGACAGCTAGCTTGTGAATTGGTGCTTGGTACTGGCCCAGCCTTTCTTACTGTTGGTTAAAAATGAGTGACCTTGTAGAGGGACCAGGCCATGGTATTTCAAAACTGGGAGCATTGGCAGAAGCCTGGGGTGCCAGTGAAGGGAATGCCAGAGTCACAACAAAGGTGGAGCAAGCCGCACCCAGAGGCACAGACTGGCTCCTGCAAAAAGGTCACAGGATGGAAAGGACATTTCCTGGGAAAGTAAAGATGCCTCTTAAATAAATGTCAGGAAGCATGCTGAGTGAAATCCATGTGTGTGTACATGTATATATAATGTACGTGTCTATATAATTATTAATAAGTTTATGTTTACATGCTTAACTATGGTTATAGGCATAATGGATCTGAGGGGACACTTCGAAGCTTAATGTGAATTTCAGCAAAGTTTATAACCAAGTCATAAATACTCAAAATGGAAAGCTTACAAAATTGTAAAATTTGCATGTAAAAACTAAAAAATGGAATGGCTAAAAAAAAGAAGCATTTTAAATATGTTATAATCACCCCTGAGAGGAACCTAGAGGCCGAATGTGGCTGAATAAGGTAAACGAATAGTGAATCAATCAATGGGAGCAGCTCTGGCCGCAGCCCCTGCCGTGCCAGTCTCTGAGGGCGGCTACTGGCTCTGTAAATCACATGTCACACACACATCCCGTGAACTAGGGCTTCCCAGGGTCCACGTGATTCCGGTAGACTGAAAAAGTTTGGTGGTCGGTGGGACTTGTGGCACCCACCATCCCTCCAGGAAAGGACATGTCCAGGCAGCTGGGGAGCCACCCCCAGGCAGGGCCAAGGAGGTAGGCTCTGCAAGGGACTCTGAGCACAAGCATGACTGAAGGTGCTAGAATGCAGAACAAGGAACTGCGAGGAAGGCATTTGGGAATGGAAGGAGGGCCAACAGGGGCCAGCACATGCAGGGATGTGCTGTTGAATAAACAGGATTGGGTGGGGGCTGGGCAGGACGAGAGGTGAGGTGAGAAAGGCAGAAGCTCCCCCACCCCCACCTATTGGTTGCTGCCCGTGTGTTCAGACAGGGTGGGTCTCTGGTGCTCTGTGCGTTTGCCTATTTGAAGTGAGTCCTCTGCTGTGCTCCGTTTGTCTCTGGAAACAGCCACCTCAGCCCTCCTTGCTGCTCTTGGGTGTTGCTTGGCCTGCGGCCCCTCCAGCAGCCCACGCAGACCCACCCCAGGCCACCTGACTCAGGTTCTGGGTCATGTGGCCTTCGGCCGTCCTCTCACATACCTGTGTCTTGTCCGCAGTTGAGATCAATGCCATCAGTGAGAACACAGAGACGCTGCACCTGAGCCCCCACGTGGCCACAGAGTACGTGGGCCCTAGTGCGACGAGGCCGGAGGTGTGCCAGCGCTCCTGTGAGGAGCTGGGTAACATGGTCAGCGAGCTCTCTGGGCTGCGGCTCCTTGTGACTCAGCTCGGCGATAACCTCAGGAAAGTGGTGAGTGCCTGGGTGGGGACCTTGAAGGGTAAGAAATGCACGGTGCACCTCTGAATGTTCCCCGGGACGGGGTAGTGCCTGGCACTTGCGGGACACTCACTTATTGTCCTGCGTGGTTAGAGGGAGGTGGGATGGGCATTAGGAAGGATCTGAAGGAGAATAAGGTGGTGAGAAGTACGTTCTCCAAACAGAGACTTAGTGTGGGCCCTAGCGCGACGAGGACGGAGGTGTGCCAGCGCTCCTGTGAGGAGCTGGGCAACATGGTCAGTAAGCTCCTTGGTAAACAGACACACGCAAGTCTGTGTATACACATCTCTGCAGGGGAAGTGATGCTACGTGAAGATGGGGTGTGGAGGCATAGTCTGAGAGGCCTGTGATGTGCAGACTTTCCCTAGAGGCTGGATGCAACCTTGGCTGCCACAAGCCGGGCATGTCTGCAGAGTGTGCGGGAAGAGAGAGGAGGCTTGAGGCTCTAGGATAGGTTTGGTCTGGATGAGGGAATCAAATATCATGAGGGTCTCTGGGCCACACTGCCCCATAAGGTCCAGGCTCAGCCAGGGTGTGGGAATGGCAACAGTGACTCACACCCAGAGGACAAGGACGAATGAGGCCAGAAAGGATGCCAGGGAGGACAGGAGACTCTGGCTCTGAGGCTATGCCTATTCTTGAGCCTGTTGCTCCAGACCTTATCCTTAGCTGATTCCACCTGTCCCCTCATGAAGACATCCCTACCATGCTCTGACCTGGCCCAGGGGTGCTGGGACTGGCATAATTCCACCCCTTTTGGGGGCAGGTGAAAGGGGTGCCCCAAACCCACTCAGCAGCAAAGGCTGAGGAGCTGACCCAGGCAGCACCCAGAGGATGGAGGGCAGCTTCTGGAACATCCCTCCAGGGATGTGTCATTGGGATCACCCTGGGAGGCAGATGCAATGGCAGCTCTGGCCTGCCCATCTTCTCAGACTTGCTCAAGGTTCTTGCCATGCACAGGGGGGAAATGGACACTCCTGAGGCATCCTGAGATGGCCCTCATGGGCAGCCTCCTTGTAGGCATCCCCTCCCTCCTGCCCCTCTCATGGATGCAGGCCACACTGGCCGGGGTCAACTTTAATTCCATGGTGCTTCTGTGGTTGGTGTAGGCATGGTATCCCTGCTAGCCTGGACAGAGGGCTCAGGAAGGGGGAGGGGCCGGTCAGTTTCTCCATCTCAAATTAAATGAGCAACTAGGACCAGGCTGCTTAACCAGGAGTTGGAGATGGAGGATATTTGTGGACTCCATGAAACTGTGCAACAATTCAATGGGCGTGGCTCTTGCATTCTGTGCAAGACAGGGTCTGAATCATCAGCCTCTCAAACACACTGTTACCCCAGGTTAGAAGTCACCATGTGAGAGAAAAGGTGGACACATAGTCCCATCCTAAACTCATGTGTGAGCACGTTGGGGGCACTTTTCACTTGAGTTTTTAAGCTTCATGCCTTTTTTTTCATCTGCCACCCTGGGACAGCCAGAACTGTCATCTTTCTTGCCATTGTCAGAGCAGCACCTGTCACGTGTGGGGACGGAAGTAAGAATGTGTGGCTCATGGGTGACATGGTGTTCAGCTGTTGTGGACCCCTCCTGCCTTCTTGTCCCCTTGCCTGTTCCTCCTCCTTCCCCTGCCCTCCTTCAGGGAGGCCACCTCAGGGAGGAGACTCACCACATCACATGGAAAGGCAGCGAGTGTTCCAGGGTCTGTATTATTAGGCACTTACGAGTGAGTGGGGGAACAGCAGGGCCTGTGGGTGGGCTGTGCTCCCTCAGTGTGGGTCTATGCCACAGGGTTGCATGTGGATTTGAATGCCACCTACCTTTATGAGGTCCCACTGTTTTCATGCAGGGTTTCCTGCATACCCTTGGTACATTCTGCTGACTTTAGGGCTCTTTGCCTGTTAGTTAGGGAGGAACATTCTTTTTCATCCACAACCATGATGACCGAATGTGTTGCACTCTTGTGTTGCTTTCTTTTGGTATTTTTTGAGACAGGGTGTCATTCTGTTGCCCAGGCTGGAGTGCAGTGACATGATCATAGCTCACTGCAGCCTCCACCTCCTGGGGGGCTCAAGTGATCCTCCCCCCTCCGCCTCCTGAGTTGCTGGGACTACAGGTACATGCCACTACGCCTTTTTGTAGAGGAGGTCTCACTATGTTGCCCAGGCTGGTCTCAAACTTCTGGGCGCAAGCAATCATCCCATCGTGGCCTCCCAAAGTGCTGGGATTACAGGTGTGAGCCACCGTGTCCAACTATATTCTTGTGTATATTGAAATATTCAACTTGGTTTTCCAGTCAAATGATAACCAGTTCCTCTGGGAGCTCATCGGTGGCCCCCCGAAGACTAGGAACATGTCAGCGTGCTGGCAGGATGGACGGTTCTTTGCGGAGAATGAGACGTGGGTGGTGGACAGCTGCACCAAGTGCACCTGCAAGGTAAAGCCCCGCAGGCACACTTGGTTGAATCCGGCCTCAGGAATGGGGATGCTTGTGTGACATGTGAACCCACTCAGACATGTGAGGAAACCAGGGGGTTGGAGTCATGGATGTCCCATGAACCGTGAGGGTGCCATGGACTAACCCCTTTGTTTGCACATAAAGAAACCAAGACCCACAGCAAGAAGCGACTTGGCCGGGTCACCAGGTGGCTGGAAACAGAGCGGGGACAGAAGCCAGACATGGCTTTGCTTATGTTCAGCCTTGTTTGGTTCTGGGGGGTGGGCCTTGAGGCCAGGAAGACATGTCAGAGAAGTGAAGCCACTACCCAGCATCTTGTAGATGACTGACTCTCTCCTCCTTACTTGGCATTGTTCTGTTTCTGTTGATACAGCCTCAGAGGTTGGAAGACACAGGCTCAAGGTCCTCCTTTCTTCCCTCCACCAGATGCCTGGGAGCTCCCTGTTGTGCTCTCGTTCCTCCATAATGAGAGACAGGAGCAAAACAGGCTCATGGGTGTGTGGGGCCCATCCACATGGGGCTCTGGGCACTAATAGGAGGAAGGCCACTTTGTTCTGCATCCCTGTGTATAATGTTCGGCTGTGGGATGGAGAGTAGGCATGCAGGTTGGCGCCTGTTCCAAAGCCTCCTGTGTCTGAATGTGGGTCCCATGAGTGCCTATCTTCACTTACAGAAATTTAAGACCATCTGCCACCAAATCACCTGCCCGCCAGCCACCTGTGCCAACCCATCCTTTGCTGAAGGGGAGTGCTGCCCCTCTTGCCTCCACGGTGAGTATCCCCAGCCTGCGTCTCCGGGAACTCCTTGCTGTTTGTTTACTTATGTGTCTGCTAATTTTGGCAGAGACGGGTGAAGCTCAGATCCCTGGAGACAGGAGAGAGACCTGGTCATTAATAACTGAGGATTGACCAGAGGGGTTGGGAGTCCTGGGGACTCAGGGGTGGATGAGCTGTGTCCTGCATCCTGTGTCTCAGAGGAGGAAGCAGAGCTGGGGACTTGCATGTCAGGAACCCCAACTTTTTGGCTCAGAGTGAGCTACTGATGTAAATACCAGACATGAGACAGAACACGGCTCAGATCAGTGATTGCATCACAATAGTGAGGGATCATTATAAACAATCCTTGGAAAACAGCAGCAGCAAATAAACAAAAACCAAAGCTGCAGCCCAAGTGATATATCCAGAGACATGGAAACACCTTGCAAGAAACAGAGGCTGGCCTTGAGGGCAGGAGACTGGCTGTCCATATTCCTGGGATTCGCAGATGCCATGGACAGTCAGTGTACTTTGAAAGAATGAGCTGGTGCCAAAGCTGCTGCACCCCTACACCTGCCTGGAGCTGTCCTTCCAAGGTCAGCTCTGTTGGTGCCCCATGCTCCTGACCCAGCAGTGGCTCCCTGGTGCCAGAACCATTGGCCCTATGTCTCAGGTCCACACTCCAAGTTGCTGCTGCACTGAGTACATGTGATGCTGCTTCCACAGTAAACTGGTCCCTCACCATTTCCCAAACTTTCCCAGAATGTTCCTCTGGTCCCCTGAGCCTGGGTCACCCTTAGGACGCCTGCCCTCCAGCTGTGGACAGAGAATGGGTTCCTGACTCCAGCTCTGACTCTCTATGATTTTCAACAAGTGTGATTTTTCTGAGTTTCAGATGTATTATCTGTAAGATGCAGAAAAATTATCCCCAATACACAGGTTGATCTGATAATCAAGATAAGCAGTCAAGTGTACATGAGAGCATCAGACATCTATAAAGTCGGGTTTCCCATTCCACCACACAAACATGTGATTTTGACAACCCCAGGCCCGCATTAGACAAGAGGGGACATTTTATGTTATCAAGAGTATGACACTGCAAACAGAGGCCTCCCAGACCATTCTTTTCCCTCCTTTCTGAATCACCTTCATAGGATCTGTCTTTTGCTATCTGCTGAAGGATCTCTTGTATTGTGTTATTGTCTTTCCTCTCATTTAGGGACTGTAATTACCTGTGAGGAATTTCTTTGCAGGGAGCTACCTTTTTATTTAGTTTGTCTCTTAGATTATTTGGAAATAATTAAGTGACTTGTAATTTTCACCAGTAATTGAAATGTTTCCCTACCGTATGCAAATCATCAAAGGTTAAAATGGAAGTAAATGAAATCCACAGTAAACTTCATGAAGCCTTCGTGAAGAAAGACCCAGCATTCTCTTCTGTAAGCTTTCTTTAAAATCCGTTAGATTACTTTCCTGTTCACATGGACTAAATGCTCCTCAGCTCAGACAGTTGATGCCTTGGAAGGCTGCCATGGACACCTGCGAGGACGCAGACGTGCTCACTTGGAGCCTCTGCCCAGGCTAGGCCACTCTTCCCCACCTGACGGCAAGCAACTTGTTCTGATGCTGGCACCTGAGCCTGACCCCACAGTGGCTTGCCGAGTCCCTGTTCTGTCCCGCGGCGTGTCGGCAAGACAGGGCCTGACATTGCTGTTTGTTTCCTCCACCAGCGATAGACAGCGAGGAGGGCTGGTCTCCGTGGGCAGAGTGGACCGAATGTTCCGTCACATGTGGCTCGGGAACTCAGCAGAGGGGCCGGTCGTGCGATGTCACCAGCAACACCTGCTTGGGGCCCTCCATCCAGACGCGGGCGTGCAGCTTGAGCAAGTGTGATACCCGCTGTGAGTGTAGGGGGACCCGGTCCCCGTGCCTGTGGGGGTGGTGGGCATTTGAGCCATTTGGGCCATTTGCATGGATGGAGCTGTTGATAGACGGTGCTCGGCCTTGTGTAGGTTCTGACCCGGAAGGCTCCTGTGGGATGGGGGGTAGCGGCTGGGGTTCCCGTTTCCTTCCAGCTTGAAATGCGAATTAGGACGGCAGATGCTGGTGTGAGCTCAGCCCCCTGGCCGCAGCCTGGTTGCTGATCTCTGTGCCTTTCCCTGTTAGTTCGGCAGGACGGTGGCTGGAGTCACTGGTCGCCCTGGTCTTCATGCTCTGCAACCTGTGGCGTCGGCAACATCACGCGCATCCGCCTCTGCAACTCTCCAGTGCCTCAGATGGGGGGCAGGAACTGCAAGGGGAGTGGCCGAGAGACCAAGGCCTGCCAGGGCGTCCCCTGCCCTGGTAAGTAGGGGAGGGCAGCCCGGCGGGCCCAGGGACCTCAGAGTGAGCTGCCATGGCTGGGGCTGGCCTGGACCAGGCCTGTCCCGGCTCTCCCTGGTGCAGTGCGCAGCCCAGAGGTGAGGGGCCGGTCAACTGGGCCTGCTCATTTCTGGATGGGTCCTCTGGGACAAATGCCCTCGCCTGGGCTCGGTGCTGACCTGGCTTGAGTGGGCCCTGTTTCACTGTGGTCAGCACAAACTGTAGTTAAGTCACCAGTAATCTACTGTTCAAGGGAAAAGCAGCCAGAACGGTGTACAGTCATGGGAGGGCTCTTGGCCTGGGAAGACTTAATGCCCAGAATGTGGAGTGTTAAAAACATCTTGCCTCTGTGCCCGGGTGAGCTGGCATTGGGGACACATGTGGCTCAGAGCACAGGGGTTCCCCAGGGAGGCACAGGGACATGTGTGGCTTAGCAAGGGACTTCCAGGGAGGTGCAATTCATGATGCATACTAGCAACGGGAGAAGGAGGGTGGGCGATGGCCTTCACTGCCGGGGCATGTCTGTGACCCTTGGGGACGTTACAGTGAAGTTCAGTTTCACACTAGCTTCCACGCTGAGACTGTGGGGGTGCACCCAGGGAGGAACTCTGAGCGCTCAGGTGAAAGAGGATGTCAGAAATCCTGTCGCCATGCCACCCCTGCATCGTGGGCAAGGACCCTCCGTGCAGTCGCCCTCTGACCTGTATGGGGAGAACCTGCTTCCCCACCCCCCACCCTCCCTCGAGTTGGCCCAGCCATGCTTGCTCCCACCTGTTGCCCTGTGCTGAGCCCCTTGCTGGCCTCTTCCTGCAGTTGACGGCCGCTGGAGCCCCTGGTCCCCATGGTCAGCCTGCACCGTCACCTGCGCTGGGGGCATCCGGGAGCGTACACGCGTCTGCAACAGCCCCGAGCCCCAGCACGGAGGGAAGACCTGCGTGGGGGATGTGCAGGAGCGCCAGATGTGCAACAAGAGGAGCTGCCCGATAGGTGGGCGAGGGGCGCGGGGTGAGGGGGTACGGATGAGGGGGTGTGGGGGAGGGATGGTGTGAGGTTTGGGGGACTTGGGGCACGGGGCCCATGCCACATAGATGCCATCACAGAGTAGTGTCTGGAAAAAGCACTGGGCTTGTATTCTAATGAAAAGTGCCAGCGTTTTCGGAAAATACATAAAAACAGAAAAGAACACTCACTCTAGTTGTGCCACGTGAAGGTAACCAACACCTCACCATCTGTGCCATCCATGATCTCCTTGTGTTTTCTTGTGAGAACTGAAGAGATGCCTGTGGGTGGAGTGTTGTATGCAGGGAAGTCATGTGTGACGCACTCTTGTAACCCACCATGTGACACACTGAGCCCTGTGTTCTCAGAGGTAAAGTCTCTTGACAACTGTCTAGTGCCTCACTAGACATACCAGATGTGCCTCCTCTGCTGAGCTGCTCTGTGTGACCTCAGGATCAACTCCCCTGTGTGACCTCTGGGGTCTACTCTCCTTTGTGAACTTGGAGTCAACTTTCCTGTGTGACCTCTGGGGTCGAATCTGCTGTGTGCCTTCTGGGGTCGACTCTCCTGTGTGACCTCTGGGGTGAACTCCCCTGTGTGACCGCAGAGTCGTGATCTCAGGGTTAACTCCACTATGTGACCTCAGAGTTGACTCTCCTGTGTAATGTCAGGGTTGACTCCCCTATGTGACCTCAGGCTCGACTTTCTTGTGTGACCTCAGGGTCGGTTATCTAGTGTGACCTTGTATTGGCTCCCTTGTGTGGCCTCGAGTTGAAACTCCTGTGTGACTTCGGGTTGACTCTCCTGTGTGACTTCAGGTTGGCTCTCTTGTGTGACCTGGAGGTGATCTTCCCTGTGTGACCTCAGGGTCAACTTCCTTGTGTGACCTTGGGGTCATCTCTCTTGTGTGACCTCAGGGTCAACTGTTCTGTGTAACTTGGGGGTGGACTCTCCTGTGTGAGCTTGGGGTCCACTCTCCTGTGTAACTTGGGGACCAATACCCATGTGTGACTTCAAGGTTGACTCTCTTGCATGACCTCAGGGTCTACTCTCCTGTGTGACCTCAGGGTCAACTCTCTTATGTGACCTCAGGGCCGACTCCCTGTGTGACCTCAGGCTCAACTCCCCTGTGTGACCTCGTGTCTAACTCTCCTGTGTGACCTTGGGATCGACTCCCTTGTGTGACCTTGGGGTCAACTTTCTTGTGTAACTTGGGGTCTAACTCCCCTATGTGACCTTGGGGTCGACTCTCTTGTGTGACCTCAGAATTAACTCTCCTGTGTGATCTCAGGGATGACTCTCCAGTGTCACCTCAGGGTTGACTCTCCTGTTTGACCTTATGGCTGACTCATCTGTGTGACCTTGGGGTCGACTGTCTTGTGTGACTTTGGGGTCGACTCTCTTGTGTGACCTC
This sequence comes from Tarsius wallacei, assembly GCA_963574415.1. Taxonomy (NCBI): domain Eukaryota; kingdom Metazoa; phylum Chordata; class Mammalia; order Primates; family Tarsiidae; genus Tarsius; species Tarsius wallacei. The sequence goes on along the minus strand of CAUYQG010217119.1, from coordinate 15,038 downwards.
AGGGTTGACTCTCCTGTGTGACCTCAGGGTCGACTCTCTTGTGTGACCTCAGGGTCAACTATCTGGTGTGACCTCGAAGTCGACTCTTTTGTGACCTCGAGTCGACTCTCCTGTATGACCTCAGGGTCAACTCTCTTGTGTGACCTTGGGTTGACTCCCTTGTGTGACCTTGAGCTGAAACTCTTGTATGACTTTGGGTCAACTCTCCTGTGTAACTTGGGGGTAGACTTCCCTGTGTGACCTTGGGGTCCACTATCCTGTGTAACTTGGGGGCCGACTCCCCTGTGTGACCTCAGGATTGACTCTCTTGTGTGACCTTAGGGTTGACTCTCTCCTGTGTGATCTCAGGGTTGACTCTTCTGTGTGACCTCAAGGTTGACTCTCCTGTGTGACCTCAGGCTCGACTTTCCTGTGTAACTTTGTGGCTGACTCTCCTATGTGACCTTGGGGTTGACTCTCTTGTGTGACCTTGGGGTTGGCTCTCTTGTGTGACCTTGGGGTTGACTCTCTTGTATGACCTTGGATGGACACTCTTATGTGACCTCAGGGTCAACTCTCCTGTGTGACCTCAGGGTTGACTCTTTTGTGTTAACTCAGGTTGTTTCTCTTGTGTGACCTCGGGTTGACTTTCTTGTGTGACCTCTAGGATGGTCTCTCTAGTGTGACCTTGGGGTCGACTCTTTTGTGTGACATGGGGGTAGACTCACCTTTATGATCTTGGGGTGGACTCCTCTGTGTGACCTTGGGGTCGACTCTTTTGTGTGACCACGTTGTTGACTCTCTTGTGTGACCTCAGGGTCGACTTTATTGTGTGACATCTGGGATGGATTCTCTTGTGTGATGTTGGGGCCAATTCTCTTGTGTGACCTCGTGCCAACTCCCCTGTGTGACTTCATGTCAACTCTCTTGTGTGACCTCAGAATTGACTCTCTTGTGTGACCTCAGGGTTGACTATATTGTGTGACCTTGACTGTATTGGTTGACTATATTGTGTGTCAACTCTCTTGTGTGACCTTGGGGTCAACTCTCTTTTGTGACTTCAGGGTGGACTCTCCTGTGTGACCTCAGGGTCAACTCTTATTTGACCTTGGGTCAACTCTTTTGTGTGACCTTGAGTCGACTCTCTTATGTGACCTCAGAGTTTACTGTCTTGTGTGACTGACCTCAAGGTCGACTCTTTTGTGTGACCTCGGTGGACTCTCTTGTGTGACCTCAAGTGGACTCTCTTGTGTGATCTCAGGATTGACTCCCCTGTGTGACCTTAGAGTCGACTCTCCTGTGTGACCTCATGGTCAACTCTCTTGTGTGACCTTGGGTGGACTCTCTTGTGTGACTGCAAGGTTGACTCTTGTATGACTTTGGGTGGACTCTCTTGTATGACCTCGGATGAACTCTCTTGTGTGAATTCAGGTGGACTCTCTTGTGTGACCTCAGGGTTGACTCCCCCGTGTGACCTTTGGTTGACTCTCCTGTGTGACTTTGGGGTTGACTCCCCTGTGTAACCTCTTTGGTTGGTATCCCCTGTGTGACCCTGGGTCGACTCCCATGTGTGAGTTCTCAGTGAACCCTCTTCTCCTGTCCAGATGGGTGTCTGTCCAACCCCTGCTTTCCCGGTGCTGAGTGCAGCAGTTTCCCTGATGGGTCCTGGTCGTGTGGTTCCTGTCCTGTGGGCTTTCTGGGCAACGGTACCCACTGTGAGGACCTGGATGAGGTGGGTATCCCTCCAACCCCGGGCAGTGGGCACTGTGGGGGCTGGGAACAGTGCTCATATCTGCTTGTGCCTACAGTGTGCTGTGGTCCCCGACGTCTGCTTCTCCACTGGCAAGGCACCCCGCTGCATCAATACCCAGCCCGGTTTCCACTGCCTGCCCTGCCCGCCACGCTACCGAGGTAGCCAGCCCAGTGGGGCTGGCCTGGAGGCAGCCAGGACAGAGAAGCAGGTATGTGAGGCCACCTTCCACATGGCTTCAGACCTGGAAACATAAGGTATACTGGAGAGAGGGAAGAGGAGGGGCAGGCACATTGTGGCAGGGATGCAGGAGGGCTCACCTGGGAAACCAGTGGCCTCAGGTCACACTGTCAGCATGGGGAGGGTTCAGGCCTGGGTTTTCACACAGAGGGTCAGGTGAGACTTTCTAGTATATCAGTGTCATCACACGAGGACCGCAGGTGGTGCAGAGACACTGTTTGCATCACTTGAGGAATAATGAGCATCCTCAAACTCTTGTCCAGAAAGAGCGGGGTCCCCAGTTCTAGACTCATGTCCCTGGGGATGGTCCTGCCGTGGTTCTCCCTGCTTTCCACCCCAGCTCTCCCTGTGCCCTCCCTACCTGTCCTGACTGCATGGCTTGGTCCGCAGGTGTGTGAGCCTGAGAACCCGTGCAGGGACAAGACACACAACTGCCATAGGCACGCAGAGTGCATCTACCTGGGCCACTTCAGTGACCCCATGTACAAGTGTGAGTGCCAAACGGGCTATGCGGGTGACGGGCTCATCTGTGGAGAGGACTCGGACCTGGACGGCTGGCCCAACCTCAACCTGGTGTGCGCCACCAACGCCACCTATCACTGTGTCAAGGTGAGTGTGGTGCGTGGGCCTCTGGTGGCCAGTGCCTGGTGGGGCATGGAACACTGTGTCAGGGAGGGGACTGTGGCCAGTGTGGAAGTGGCATGTTGGTCTAAATAATTAAAAACCCCAAATCTTCCAGTCTCCTCCCATGCTCCTTTGACTTTTCTGTTTTGAGCTGGTAACATGCTAGGGCCATGCATGCTGTCCATGTGTGTGGGGACAGAGGGAGTGTCCCTTGGGTGTCTCTCCTAAAGGGCCATAGCCACCAGGTTGAGCCTGGACCCATTCATCTGCTATGTTCTGGGGATTGATGTTAAAACAGCCACACTTTCGCCCTGCCCACTGCTGAGAACAGGGAAAAAGCTGTGCGTCTTAGCTGACAAGCTGACATCTGATGACTGCATACACAGGGAGACTTAAAACCATGAGGGGAAGTGGAGAGACAGCTGTGATGTGTGTAGCTCCAGGCTGGGGGGAGGCCAGTGTGACTCACATAGGCGGGGCCAGGCTAGTAACTTAGAAGGGTCAGTCATATCTCCTTGAGCTGCAGCATAAGGAAGCCCTCAGCCACCAGGAAGAGGGCTGCCTCCAGGACCCCAGCAGGCGGCTGCCTTCCTGGACTCTGGAATGGGTCTGCACAGCCCAGGCAGAAATTGTGTTCTCATGGTCCTGGAGGAAGTGCACAAAACCAAGGCGTGCCTGGTCCCCTGGGTCAGTGGTTGCATCACTCCACCCTCTGCCCCATCCCCACATCACTTTCCCCAACACATTTCTGTCCCCAAACTGCCTCTGTTTCTCTTATGAGGACACATGTGGCTGTATTTGCGGCCCACCTGGTTGTCCAGGCTAAGCACCTCCTTTTAAGATCCTTGACTTCATAGCATCTTTCACAACATAGAGTAAAATTCACTTTTGCCTTATAAGGTGATGAAATTCACCTTTGCCTTATAAGGTGATAAAATTCATTTTTGCCTTATAAGGTGATGAGATTCAATTTTGCCTTACAAGGTGATAAAATTCACTTTTGCCTTACAAGGTGATAAAATTCACTTTTACCTTACAAGATGACGGAATTCACTTTCACCTTACAAGGTGATGAAATTCACTTTTGCTTTACAAGGTGATGAAAGTCACTGTTGCCTAGCAAGGTGATGAAATTTACTTTTGCCTAACAAGATGATTAAATTCCCTTTTGCCTAACAAGGTGATTAAATTCACTTTTGCCTAACAAGGTGATGAAATTCACTTTTGCCATATGAGATGAAACAGGTTCCAGAGATTAGGATGTGGACGCATGTTTTGGGGCCACTATTCAGTTCACTACACAGGGTGTCCCAAATGTGTTACTGCAGTTTTATGCCTTAAGACCCTCAGAAGTGTAAATGCTACAGACTTATAAAGCATCATATGAAAGCTTAAATACATTCATGTACTTAGTACTTATTATTCCTGTGAGTTTTGTACATTAGAGTTTTAGCTTTAATTTTCTCTTTCAGTCTCTTTTGATTAAAGATGACACATATTGACTGAAAGGAAGATGAACGTGCTCTGACCTAAATGAGGCCCTAGCTCCAGCCTGCCCCCCTCACCCCCAATTCCCCTAGTCCCTGATATGCACTCAGGAGTGGCTAAGTCAGAGCAGCTGTGAGCTTACCCTGATTGCTTTTCTCACTTGTGGGGAATTTCAAACAGGAATTTAATAACTTCAAAAATGGCGCATCACAATGCCCAAATGTGCAAACCTAAGTTCTGAGGACAGAGGAGGTTAATGAAGGCTTGCCAGGAGGCCCCACTTCTTTCGTGACCCTGAAGCTCAGGTGCAGCTCTTCCTGGAGCACTACTGCCGTGAGCTCTTGCTTCTCTGTCAGTTAGTGCTGGCATTCTGGCCTCCAGGGAGTGGTCCCATGGGCCATCCTCTGAATCCACGGATGGTCCATGTGGAGTTTGGTGGGCATGTATGTTCATGGATCAGCAGACTCTGTCCCTGCCCTCTCCTGCTGCCTCTACTTCCCCAGCTGTTGCAGTCTGTGCAGCTCAGGGTTGAGCTGGGGTATAATTGGACCGAAACACAGTGGCACTGTTGCTGGTCACATGTGTCATCTACTCTCCGGGAAGAGCTGGTTCCCAGATAATTCTGAGTTCCAAGCCTTGGTTCTGAGTGCAGCACATCCCTCAGAAGGCCCTGTCCTGGAGGCTGTGTGGCCAGAGAGGGTGAAACGTTCACCTGCGCTGGCTTCTTCCTGCATGAGATGCACTGGTGGGGGAGAGGGACTCGGGAGCCTCTGGCTGGCCCCATGTTTTCAGGGAGTGAGAGCTCCCCATCCTTTCCCATTTCTGCAGGTGTCTGGCAACTCTGCTGGGGTTCTCGGCTCAAGCCACGAGTTTCTTGGTTTTATCCCCTGGTGGTGGTGGTGATGTAATTTCTAGGGCAGGACTTGAGGATAAAGCGTGTGTCTCTGCTGCAGGGCAGTCTCCGACTCTGCTGCCTCCGGTCTGGCATTCTTGTCCAAAGGGCTGTCCTTACTGATTTTACCCTCACTCCAAAAAGTGGAGGATGTACCCTGATTCTTCTTTCTCTGTTGCAGGATAACTGCCCCCATCTGCCTAATTCTGGGCAGGAGGATTTTGACAAGGATGGAATTGGTGATGCGTGTGATGATGACGATGACAATGACGGAGTGAGTGATGAGAAGGTAGGTGCAGACTGTGCAGAGACCTGCTCACGGCTGCAGGAACAGGGTCAGAAGGAGCACAAGCAGGCTGAGGATGGAAGCGCTGTCACCTCCATGCGTGTGTGTGCATAAGAGGTTCTCAAGGTCACTGACAAAGTCGATCATTTACAAAAGCAGATGGATATGCATGGAGCTGTCCAGGGGCTCTGCCAGAGGTGATTTGAGTGGCTCCATCTACTCTTAATGACTCCATCTGCTTTGAATAGCTCTAGCTACTTTCAATGACATGAAAAGGGCTTATCTTCTCTTTTTCCTCTGTGAGGAGCCAGTGATTGGTGAGGTTGCCACCACCAGGAATGAGATTCCTGCTTTTATGACAGTATTTAAAATCTTACCATTTTCTGAGAAAACTACAAACACACATGACTTAATGTATCAGTATAGGAAACACTAGCAAGAATAGACTACCTAAATTTTTATTTACCGCTTTCTCACATCTGTCTTTCATTGATTCATTGACTCACTTGTGAATTCATTCATTTGACATTTATGTATAGTATATGGTACACCATCTTTGCCTTAGAATAGCTCCACATTTTTAGCAAAAGACAGATGCACACATAATTATAAAGTGACCTGATATTGAGAAAGTGTTGGCTAGGGCTAGCTAGCTTGTGGTTTGCTTTATTGCTGTGTTGATCAGTTTGACCTTGAGTACCTGGCTTTTAAGGGCTAAGCCAGTTTACAGGCAGCCCAACCCACATTCCCATGATCTTTCTTAAACTCTTCCTGCCTTTTTTCCTAGGACAACTGCCAGCTCCTCTTCAACCCCCGCCAGTTTGACTACGACAAAGATGAGGTCGGGGACCGTTGCGACAACTGCCCTTATGTCCACAACCCTGCACAGATCGACACTGACAACAATGGGGAGGGGGATGCCTGCTCCGTGGACATCGATGGGGATGGTCAGTTCTACTCGCTTCAGTGGGTGCTTATCCAGGCTCACTGGGAGAAGTCTGGGCAAGCTCTGTATCTTATTCTGGTTGTGTGATAGGCTCCATTTCATCTTTATATGAGGATGAGATGAAATGATTCAAAAAGCTGGTGACATGTTACCATGCTGATTACCAAGGCTGTGACATGTGTCACCTTGCTGATTGCTAAGGTTGTAACATCTGTCACCTTGCTGCTTGCTAGGGCCGTGACATCTGTCACCTTGCTGCTTGCAAGGGTAGTGACATCTGTCACTTTGCTGATTGCCAAGGCTGTGACATCTGTCATCTCACTGATTGCCAAGGCTGTGACATCTGTCACTTCACTGATTGCTAGGGATGTGACATCTGTACTTCACTGATCACCAAGGCTGTGACATCTGTCACCTCACTGATTGCCAAGGCCGTGACATCCCTCATCTGGCTGATCTCAGGCCTGTGCCATCTGTCACCTTACTGATTGCTGGGACTGTGACATCTGTCACCTCACTAATCACCAATGATGTGCCATCTGTCACCTTGCTAATTGCCAGGGCTGTGACATCTGTCACCTTGCTGGTTGCCAAAGCTGTGACATCTGTCACCTTGCTGATCACCAGGCCTGTGCCGTCTATCACCATGCTGATCACCAAGGCTGTGACATCTCTCACCTTGCTGATCACCAAGACTTTGGTATCTGTCACCTTGCTGATTGCCAGGGCTGTGACATCTGTCACCTTGCTAATTGCCAAAGCTGTGATATCTGTCACCTTGCTGATCACCAAGGCTGTGGCAGCTGTCACCCCACTGACTGCGAGGGCTGACTTGCTGCTCTGGCTGCTGGGTGGTGTCCTTTTCCTCCCTCCCAGCTCCACATGCATCCCTCCTGAAGCTGTGAGCTTGGTGGAAGAGGAGGACCTTCGCTGGTGGAGGAGGATGGCCCTTTGGTACGGGTGCTGTGCTCTCTGCTGACCTCCAGCAAGTCTCACAATCCCTTGGGAGGAAGATGCAGGGGAGTTGGGCTTTGAGACTCCAGACACATCCAGAGGAGGCACTGCTTGTGGTTGTCTGCCTTGCTTAAAACAACAACAAAAAATCCAGCAAAAACAAATCAAGCTGGTCCCAGAGGGGCCCTTCCTTGGTCTTGTCTTTTCCCGTGGGTTGGGGTCTCCAGCCTCAGGATCACTCTTTAGGAAACTACTGGTCTGGCATTCTCCCTTCCCGAGCCCCAGCCTACAGTCCTGTGCCCTTAGGCCTCTCTGTGGCATCTTCTCCAATGTTCACCCTTCCCTCAGCTTTTCCAGGAAACCAGGCCTGTCTCCCTCACAGACTGTGCTTCTGAGAGCCATGATTCTCTGTGTGTCTATCCCAGGAAGTCTGCTTCTGTGTTCTTACTTCTAAACACTCATGGGAAACCTCATCCCACAGAGTCCCGGCTACCCCAGTTTGTTGGGATGATGTGGGCCTATTGTGGTCATCCCTGATACCACTGCATGCTGACACTTTACCCTGAGGTCCCGTTGGCCTAAGTGAATGAGTCCCACAACCGTCACACCAAGTCATGCCTTGTCAGGGTGTCAGGAATTCTGGTGAGCGTTTCTGTGGCCCCAGAGCCATCTCTGGGTGAGGGCATGCCCACACTTGGGGTAAGCGCACATCCATGCTCATGTTAAGGGCATGTCCATCCTCGGGGCTCGAGACAAACACTCGTCCACGCTTGAGGCAAGCACACATCCATGCCTATGCTCCACCTCAGCCCCCACATGTGTGCACGCAGCCTCCTTCCTCAGCCCTGCGTCAGCCTTCCCCTTGGATTCTCTCACCTGCAGCTCTTTCTCATGGTGGGTGGCTGTATATTTTCAGGCAACTTCTGCCTCTGCCCTGTCCCCCGCATGGATCAGGGCCAAGCTGCCCACTTGGGGCTTATTGGTCATAGGAGGCACCTCACGCTCCTGGTGATGGGGTGTCTGTGGCCTGCTGACTCCCACGTCATAGGTCTGGGCCCTTTGCTTTTAGGGTGTCTGAACCCTCTTCCTCCTCAGGCCCCCCCGGCCCAGGCAGAGTGAGCTTCTCAGCCCGGTTCTGGCTCCTCTTGAGGCCTTCCTGACTTGTGATGCCTTGCTTTATCATTTGTATCTGTTACTGGTGCTGTTTTTTAGTCCACTGCTAATTCCTATTTTTCAAAGCCCCAATATCAGTGGAATTCACAGTCTACTTTCAGGTTTCTTGAAATAAAGTATCTGGAAACCCTGTCATTTCTGCCGTTGTTACTTTCCTACTGCTGCATGGACGCCCATTCTCAGGATCTCAATGCGCATTTTCTGAGTGGATGTTAGAGGGATAAGTGATTACTAAGCTTGGAAATGCGCTGTGGCCATGTGCTTGCTCTTTCTCATGTGGCGTTGCCCAGAAATCTCCACGAGCTGGCTCTTTTGTCAACTAAGGGGTTTTCATTTTAATGAGATATATGCCATAATGTCTTTCATAAATCTAATAGTCTTTTGCCAGATTCTTGGGTCTCTTATTATTGTTATTGAGTAAAATCTGGCTGTAAGTGATTTAATGTGATAGGAAAAACAGTGAGCTTTTTTATACACGCAGCATCTTCTATCCTTTCTCTGTGAACACCAACAGATGTTTTCAATGAACGAGACAATTGTCCCTACGTCTACAACACTGACCAGAGGGACACTGATGGCGACGGCGTGGGAGACCACTGCGACAACTGCCCCTTGGTGCACAATCCCGACCAGGTGAGGGCACGCCATGGGCAGGTGGGTCTGAGGTCCTTTCAGGGACCCACTTGGGTGGGGATACTTCATGGACAGATAGGCTTGAGGACCTCTCAGGGACCCCTTTGGTGGGGACATGTTGTGGGCAGGCAGTCTCAGGTCCTCAGCTGCACACACACACCTTTGATGTTTCCATCAGCTCTCAAATCCAGGGACATCCTGTGTCCCAGATGTGCAATGCCTCCATCTCACCATCTGTGTCTCTGTTGTGGCCCTCTCCATGTTTCCCTGAAACAAACACAGGATTTGGCTTCTGGTCCACGTTTGATTCTGGGCGAGACAGGGAGGACAGAACATATTGAAGTAACCGAGGAATATATCCAGCAAATGTTGTGAAAAGACACTTAATTGTGTGGAAACTAATTGTTTTCTAGTGAAGAGACGAAGGTCTTCCCTGAGTACAGTGAATCCCTGTAGCCCAGGATGGAGAGTTCCCTGGACCATGTTCTTGGACTCCAGTCCTGGTCCTGCTGTAGGTAGGGGAGTGGCCTCAGGCAGGAGGGTCCCTGTCTGTGGCCTTGGTCCTCCTTGTCCTGGTGTATGTAAAGGAATGATCTAAGGTAGGCAGATCCCTCTCCGTGGCCTCAGTCTGGTCCCAGTCCTGCTGTAGGTAGAGGAGTGGCCTCAGGCAGGCGGGTCCCTCTCCGTGTCCCCAGCCACTTCTGCTGTAGGATGAGAAAGTTGACTTTCCACTTCACGTTCTATGTGTCTTCTCCGCCTCCTCATATCGCTGGCCCTGTGTTGTTTCCTCACGCCCGATCTCCCAGACTGATGTGGACAATGACTTGGTTGGAGACCAGTGTGACAACAATGAGGACATCGATGAAGACGGCCACCAGAACAACCAGGACAACTGCCCCTACATCTCCAATGCCAACCAGGCTGACCACGACAGTGATGGCAAGGGTGATGCCTGTGATGCTGACGATGACAATGATGGCATCCCCGACGACAGGGACAACTGCCGGCTGGTTTTCAACCCAGACCAGGAGGACTCGGACGGTAGGTGATGCCTCTTTCACATGCACGTGAGAGCTGTATGAGAGCCCCGTGGGGCAGAGCACACACATTGGGATGTCATCTCAAGGCTCCTGGTGGGAGAAGTGCAGGTCCTTTGGGCATTCACGGTGCTGGGCCTGTGGAAGATGTGTTTCCTTCTGCCTGTCCTGCTTGGTTTGGGTGGCTGTGGCTGTGAGGTCACATGGTTGGCCTGAGTGTGGGTCTGGGGTGAGACGCCTTGGCATCTCTGTGGCTTTTAAAACTTTGATGATCCATTACAGAGAGATGCTGGCTATAAACACCGGACAAATCAGGGATTCAGAGTATGAGGCCAGCAGGGGATAGAGGATTTGTTTCTTAAGGGCAAAGCAAACAAAAATGGCCAAAGCGTGAAGTGTTCGAGAGGAAGCTGCTTTGCCCGGTGGCTGGCTTGGACTGCAGCCCAGTAGGGTCTGGGATGCAAACCCACAGATGGCTGAAGCCCCCTGTGCCAAATGATGAGAAGGAGCAGAGCTGAGTCATGGCTCCCCATGCAGGCTGAGACGGTGTCTGCAGGGTGGGTCCTGGCAGGCAGGTGCTCTCAGCAAACATGTATCCTTAGCAAGTGAGGACAAGGAGCCAACATGACTCAGAAGCACTTGGGGGGCACTGGGATGGGAGGCAGCTCCCGGGAACCCCTGAGCAGCACCAAGGGATCCTGGGAGCAAACGGGAGGCTCAGTCTGATGGAAGAACAGGGGTGTAGCCCCCTAATTGCTCCGTGGGAGACAGGCCAGTGGGTGGGGGTTGCTGACACACAAAAGAATGTGTTCACGTTTTAAAACATCCTTATGCGATTATATGCCAGCCACACAGTAGCTGGAGTGTGTTATCACAAAAAACTAGTCTAGAAAATGGGGATGGGACAGGATATTCAAGGTATTTGATACAACTCCATATCTATTTCTCCTTCTATAACAGTAGGTAGTAAAATAAACTAACACAGACATTGTCTTCTGCCTGTCATCTCTGTCACCAGCACAGTAGATTGGGCAGGCTGGGCACCTGTGATGGGCATGTGGTCACCTCCCTATGCACTGGGGGTGCACACACCCCCTCCCCACCCTCCATAACCTCTTGGAAATGTCAGACAAGAAGCCTCCAGATGACAGAAGTACATGACTCCCTAGGGAAAATCACTTAGTGTGAGAGTTCTTCTTTAAATGCCAAACAGATTTCGAAAGGCAAAGATGATTAAGACAAGTAATGATAGAAGTTCAGAAAACTATTTTTAAAAAGTTGGAAATTCGTCTTGCTATTCATGCCCCAGCTCTGAGCTCAGAACCACGTGAGAAAAGACTCTTGTGGGATTTTTCTCTGCTCTCCTTGGCCGCAATGTCTGTCACAAGAATGTTGTGAAAAGAGCATTCAATGTTGTGAAGATGCCAGAGTGTAAACCAAAAACCCTCACAAGGCACTTCATTGTGGATATGCATGCCCTCTGCAGACAGAAAAGCAAACGCAGCCACCTGCTGCTTCTCTGTTTTCATGCTTGTTCTTTGTGAACAGGTGATGGGAGGGGTGATATTTGCAAAGATGATTTTGACAATGACAACGTTCCGGATATTGATGATGTGTGCCCTGAAAACAATGCCATCAGCGAGACTGACTTCAGGAACTTCCAGATGGTTCCCTTGGACCCCAAAGGGACCACCCAAATTGATCCCAACTGGGTCATTCGCCACCAAGGCAAGGAGCTGGTGCAGACGGCCAACTCGGACCCTGGCATCGCTGTAGGTGAGCCTCCTAGATGCCCTGTGATGCCAGCATTCTGGGGTCAGGGGCAATGCCCACAGAGGATATAGCCCTCTCTTTAGAACCTGGTAAATGGGGTGCAGGGTGGTCTTTTTGGAAGCCCCTGTCTGTCTGCTTAAATCATCTTGTTGGGTACACTTTGGGAAGCAAGAATCTGTCCCTCAAAATCACAGAAACGTCAGTAAACCATTTTATTGTATGGTTTTGGTCTATAAAGTACTGCACCATACGATAAAAACTCTGCCATAATACTTTCAGTTGGATCTAAAACTATCCCTTAAATTCATCAATCTCATGGTGAAGAACCTGGTGGAAGGAAGAGGAGGGTGGGCGCCATCCTCCCTATGTGCTGTCCAGTGTTGTGGGGCTAAGCTGGGGTTCTTTTCGAGTGTGTTTCTAATGCAGCCTTCTGGCTCTGTGCAGGTTTTGATGAGTTTGGGTCTGTGGACTTCAGTGGCACGTTTTATGTCAACACTGACCGGGACGACGACTATGCAGGCTTTGTTTTTGGCTACCAGTCGAGCAGCCGCTTCTATGTGGTGATGTGGAAACAGGTCACTCAGACCTACTGGGAGGACCAGCCCACTCGGGCTTATGGCTACTCGGGTGTGTCCCTCAAGGTGGTGAATTCCACCACGGGCACGGGTGAGCACCTGCGGAATGCACTATGGCACACCGGAAACACGCAGGGGCAGGTGAGGACATTTTGGGGACATGGCTCCATGGTCACCGAGTCACATTCTGGTGTTCTTTGTGCCCTGGTGTTTCAGGAGGACAGGCCCAGCCACTCCAAAGATGCCCCACTTTTGTTTTTGTTAATTTTAACTCAAGTCACCATCATTTGAATAATCTTGTATTGACTAATGACACCAGGCCAGATACTTTTATAAACTCCATTGATAAGCCTTTTGCAAATTAAACATATTTTTACCTTCTTCTAGAGATAGAGAGAATGGAGTATCAAAAAGTTTTGCCTAAAGTCCCACCCATATCAAGGAGGCAGAAGATCCAGAAATGAACCCAGGAGTCTCTGGGTCAGGAGCCTGTGCTCTTAGAACTGAACTGTACTGCTCCCATTCAGGGATTTTGATTCACACTGGAGATTGGCACTACAGACGTGTGAGAGGGAGAGGCAGCAACACGAGCCTTAAGGGCTAATTTGCGAAGTCTTGCTTTTGTTTCCCACTTTGTGTTATGGAACTGAGATCCCAGGGCCAATGGCACTCAAGGGTGGTGCTTTTTCACAGGTGCGGACCTTGTGGCATGACCCCAAGAACGTGGGTTGGAAGGACTACACGGCCTATCGGTGGCACCTGACTCACAGGCCTAAGACGGGTTACATCAGGTGAGGCTGCCAGGGGCACATCTTCCAGGGGACTTCCCGTTGGATGCAGGCTGAACATTAATTGGAAATAAGCCCAAGGGAATTCTATTTTTTCCCTTGGGTTCTCCAACTTTAAATGCCTTCTCTTTTTTCTACTATATATTACTTATCCAAAAAAACCCATTGAAAAGGAGAAAATAAAATTTGTCTTGTTTTTAAAATAACTTGGAGAATGTTTAACATCTCATCTCCTAATTAGTACCCAAGGCATGAGAGAGAACGTGCAGTAAAAAGAACTGTATCTTTCCAAAATTAGCAGGTGCTTCACTTGGAGAACAGGTTCATGTCTATTTCCGACATTGTACATGGCTGAATTTAAAACACATATTTGAGTAAAACTTTCACACTATCAGTCAACAGAATTTTGTTCCCTTGGCTTAACAGTATTTGTAACTGATTTTGATTAAAACAGAATGTGGACAATTTAGGAATGAGGTTTGTTTTACAAAGTTAGCAAGAACCAAGATCTGGCTGGAATTTTTCAGGTGCCGGGAGTGTACGTGTCTTTGACTTGAGGAAGTAGATCTATATGGGTGAGGAGCAGGCTGGCTGCGTGGCTGCAATGTCTGTGTGGAGGTTCCCATTAATCCATTCGTGACTCCTTTCCCCCATGTGGGTTTTAGGCGCCCAGCTCTGCTCAGGGCAGGGAGGGCGGAGCTGCCACTGCCCCCATGCAAATCTCATAGTGTGGGGAGCAGAGTTGTGAGCTCATGGTTGTAATGCAGTGTGGAGTGGGGAGAGCCTGGCGCTGGTTCCCAGGAAGTGGAAGGGTGGCCTGACTCCCTCAGAGGGTACACAGGAAACACCCCTTGCCCACCCCTCCTCCTGTGTTCTTTGGCTCTGAAGGTGGAGCCTACTCTAAAACCCTTGCCTGGGGACTGTAAGTGAACTCACCAGCTGTGGCAATGGCATGAGTTATGAGGAGGAAGGTGTGCTTCAAATCGGTACTGCAGGACTGGTGCCAGAGCAGAGGGCCAGGGCCCCATGTCCACCACTGGGGATGGAGCCCTCTGCCAGCCTCTGGTAAACATGACCCTAGAGCTTATGCTCTCTCTCTAATTTATGTATTTATGTCTTTATTTTTTCTTTAACTATTTTTAGAGTTTTAGTGCATGAAGGAAAACAGGTCATGGCAGACTCAGGACCTATCTATGACCAAACCTACGCTGGTGGGCGGCTGGGCCTGTTTGTCTTCTCTCAAGAAATGGTCTATTTCTCGGACCTCAAGTACGAATGCAGAGGTGAGTGAGAGCATTCCAGGACAGGGCTTATGGCAGGCAGAATGGGAAAAGAACACACATTTCACTTCCTTTGGCAAAAGCCATGCATGAGGGCAATAAACCCAATGAGGAAACATAGAATAGCACACATGAGGGCGTCTACTCATTCAAAGCAGAGGTTTGTTTGGTCAGAATGGGTTGCTATTTGTTCTAAATTGCATTTGAATACCTTTGGTAGGACAAACACTTTCTGGTTATCCACAGGCTCTACCACAACCCATTTTATTATAGCCTAGAGCGTCCTACGTTTTCTATTCCTTCTGGACTCCAAAAGATATTTTAGATTGCTACCCTTACTAAAAATTGAAAAATGAAAGGAAGGAAGGAAGGAAAGTTTATCTTTAGTTATTCCTCTAGGAGTATATTTGCATCAAAATGTTATAGGCCCGGAAGAGAACTTGGATTCCATCTGGTAATCTCATCCCTTGAGATGGGCATGAAAATATCCCTCTTCTACAGATGAGGTAAGGAAAGTTCACAGATGTTTCTCAAAAATCACACATTGAAATATCACATGTGAAATAAAGAGAAGAAAGAAAGACAAAAGCTTTGATTTTCTGCTTGCTTCTGGTGAAGTT
>CAUYQG010217115.1:0-13183 GCA_963574415.1 Tarsius wallacei | reverse complement strand
GGCCTGCATTAATAATACTGAAATAATGCATATTGAAAACCAAACATCACTCCTCAAGGAACTAGAAAAATACAAACAAATCAAACTTAGAGCTAGCAGAAGAAATAACAAAAATCAGGGCAAAACTAAATGAATGAAAATTTAAAAATATATAAAGCATAAATGAAACAAAAAGTTGGTTCTTTGAAAAGAAAAGCAAAATGGATACCACTAGCAAGATTACTTAAATTAGCTCAATCAGAAATTAAAATAGAGGCATTACAACTGATATAACAGCAACACAAAATATCATCTGAGATTGTTATAAAACCTCTATACAAACAGACGAGATAATCTAGAGGAAATAGAAAAATTCTTGTAAATAAACAACCCCCAACCTTGAATCAGGAGGAAGTAGAGACCCCAAACGGACTAATAATGAGTAGCTTAATTGAAACAGTAATTAAAAGTCTCCCAACAAAAAAAAAGTCTAGGCCCTGATGGACTCATAGTTGAATTCTACCAGACATTCAAATAACTGGTATCAATTTCCTACTGAAGCTATTTCATAAGATTGAAGAGAAGGGAATTCTTACTAACTCATTCTATGAAACCAGTATCACTCTAAAACCAAAGCCAGGAAAAGATACAATAACAACAAAAACTATAGATCAATATCCTTGATGAACACCGATGCAAAAATCCTCAACAAAATATTAGCAAACTGAATTCAATAGCACATAAAAATAATGATAATCCACCATGATCAAGTGATTTTTATCCCAGGGATGCAAGGGTGTGCCAACATATGCAAATCAATAATCATGATTCACCACAAAAACAAAAATCATAAAATCAATTCAATAGATACAGAAAAAGCATTTGATCAAAGCCAGCAACTATTCATAATATAAACAATCAGCAAAACAGGCATAGAGGGAACATTACTTGAAATAATAAAAGGCATATATGACAAATCCACAGCCAATATCATCTTAAATAGAGTTCCCTCAAAACTAGAACAAGGCAATGATGCCCACTCTCACCATTCCTATTTAACATAGTACTGAACGTCCTAGCCAGAGCAATCAAGGAAGAAAAAGAAATCAAAGGTATCCAAATTGAAATAGAAGAGATCAAATCATCTCTATAGGCTGTCAATATAATCTTATATCTAGAGAATCCTAAAGACTCCTTGAAAAGACTCCTGAACTTGATAAATGAATTCAGTAAAGTCTCAAGATACAAAATCAACACACACAAATCAGTAGCACTGTTATACGTCAATAGCGACCAAGCTGAGAATCAAATCAATAGCTCAAGTCTATTTACAATAGCAGCCACAAAGCTAAACTACCTAGGAATTTATTTAACCAAGGAAGTGAAAGATTTCTACAAGAAGAACTACAAAACACTGGAAGAAATTGTAGAGGATACAAGCAAGTAGAGAAATATGCGGTGATCATAGATTGGAAGAATCAGCATTGCTAAAATGACCATATTACCCCAAGCAATATACAGATTCAATGCAACCTCTTTCAGACTTCTGCTGCCATTTCTTACAGAGTTCAGAAAAAACAATCCTAAAATTCATATGGAACCAAAAAAGAGCCAGAATAACCAAAGCAATCCTAAGCAGAAAAGAACAAAGCTGGAGGTATCGCATTACCTGACTTCAAAGTATACTACAAGGGTGTAGTAACCAAAACAGCATGGCACTAGTACAAGACCAGACACATTGGTCAATGGAACAAAATTAAGAATGCAGAAATAAACTCAAATACCTACAACCAAGTGATCTTTGACAAAGCAGACAAAAACATACACCAGAAAAGGACATTCTATTCAACAAAATGGAAAGCTACATGCAGAAAAATTAAACTTGATCCCTATTTCATCCCATATACAAAAAGTAACTCAAGATGGACTAAAGACAAATGTCAGGCCTAAAACTATAAAACACCTACAAGAAAACCTAGGCAAAACTCTTCTGGATGTTGACCTAGGCAAATAATTCATGGTTAAAACACCAAAAGCAAATGCAACAAAAACAAAAATGAATAGTGGAACTTAATTAAACTAAAAAGTTTCTGTACAGCAAAAGAAATAATCAACAGAGCAAATAGGCAACCTACAGAATGGGAGAAGCTATTTGTAAACTATAGATCTGACAAAGGACTAATATTTAGATTTACAAAGAACTAAAATCAGAAAAAGATACCATTAAAGAGTGGGCAAACACAATGAACAGACATCTCTCAAAGGAAGATATATAGATGGCCAGCAAACATACAAAAAATGCTCAGTATCACTAATCATTAGGGAAATGCAAATTCAAACCACGAGATACCACCTTACATCAGTCAGAATGGCCATTATTAAATAATCAAAAAACAATAGATGCTGGCATGGATGTAGTGAAAAGGGAAAAGGGAACACTCTTGGTGGGAGTATAAATTTGTACAACCTCTATGGAAATTGGTATGGATATTTCTCAAAGATCTAAAATAGATCTACCATTTGATCCAGAAATATCACTACTAGGCATCTACCCAAAGAACAGAGGTCATTATATAAAAAAGACACCTGCACTAACATGTTCATTGCCACATAATTCACAATTGCAAAGATGTGGAATTGACCTAAATGGGCGCCCATCAACTGATCAGTGGATAACGAAAATGTGGTATATATACACTATGGAATACTATTCAGCCATCAAAGAAAAAGAAAGAACATCTTTTGCAGCAAGTTGGATGAAATTGGAGACTATCATCCAACTAACACTGTACTCACTTATAAGTGGGAACTAAACTAAGGATCTGCAAAGGCATAGAAGATGATATAACGGACACTGGAGACTCAGAAGGGGGCGGGGGAAGAGGGGAGGAGGGATGAAAAATCACCTATCAGGAGCAGTGTGCACATGTGGAAGTAGTGGGCACACTAAAAGCCCATACTTCAACACTAAACAATGCAACCATGTAACCAGAAACTATTTGTACTTACTAAAGCTACGGAAAGAAAAAGTAAATAAAAAATAGAGTCCTTCCGTACATGTAAGAGGGGGTGAGTACTACTGACACAACCTGTGATAATTCCCCTCCCCCTAGCTGCATGGGTCTCCAGTCCCATGTGGGAGGTGGCCCAGATACAGCAATGTGGTATGCAGCAAGAGCCCATGTAGAGCTGGGAACCCATCCAAGCTCTGAATGCCTACAGTCAATCAATCCCTGAAAGCTTGTACCCCATGGGCAGGCTTGCTGGTCAGCCCCCAGCCTGGGAAAGATCACCTACCAGCTTTACTCACCCCAAGGGCAGGTACTGCCATGGCGTATGCTGGTTTGGAACAAGCTTTGGCAGATACTGCTGCTCTTGAAGTTTGTCCTTCAGCTGGGGAGAAGGAGTTAAGAGGGGCACCTGGTAGCTTCTATATCCCTACAAGAGCGCTTCTGGGCAACAGATGGTGCTACCATTCTGGCAATGCTGCCACAGCAGCCAGGGGGCCCACCCCACTTCTAATTTCCACAGAGAGCTCACAACTATAGATCAGAAAGCAGTCTGGCTGGCCAGCCATGGGAAAACCTGTGCGGCAGAAAGTCACTTTAAGTTTTGAGCACTTTAAGTTTTGAGGAAAGGCAGAGCTGGAGATGACGGAGTAAAAGCACCTGCAGTCCTGGTAGTCTCTCCTCTCTCTACTGGGAATTATTTTGAGTGACAGAAAAGACCCTAGGGCAGCTAGACCATCTCTAACTACAAAACAACTAAACAAACAAAAATAACAATAAGAGAAGGGTTGGTCCTCACAGACGAGAGAAAGAACCAGCAAAAAAAAAAAAACCACTAGCAATCCCCAAAGCCTTAAAGAAACATCACCCACAAAAGTTCCTACCAGACCCCAAGCAATGGAACCTACCCAGAATGACCTGTCCATGATGACAGACATAGAATTCAGACTATGGATGGCAAAAACAGCCAAGGAAAACCACAAGAAGATGGAAGTACAGATCACCTTGACAACAAAAGCAGTGCAGAAAATAAAGGTTGAGCTGACCAATATAAGAAAGATCCAATCCGATCTGAAATTCTAGAACTGAAAACTTGCTTCCTGAAAATTCTACTAGGCAGCAGAATTGAACAGGCAAAGGAAAGAATCTCAGAGGATCAAAATATTGAATTAACCCAGTCTTGACAAAAACAAGGAGAAGAGGCTCAAAAAGAATGAGCAAAGCCTACAAGAGGTGTGTGATTATGTAAAGAAACCAAATGCATGGTTGACCAGCATTACTGAAACAGAAGGGGAAACTGAGAACACCCTGGAACAAGTCCTCCAGGAGGTCATCCAAGAAATTTTACCTGTCTTGCTAGAGAGGTGACCATCCAAATGCAAAAGATCAAGAGAACCCCTGCAAGGTGTTATATAAGACCATCCCCAAGACATATAATAATCCATCTTTGCAAGGTAAGCTGAAGGAAAAAAAATCCTAAAGGCAGCTAAAAAGAAGTGACAGACCACCTACTGGGGAAGATCCATCTGAATTGCAGCAAACTTTCCAGCAGAAACCCTACATGCCAGAAGGGTCTGAGGCCCTATCTTTAATGTTCTTAAATAAAAGCAATTCCAGCCAAAACTTTCCTACCCTGCCAAGCTAAACTTAATCATGAAGGAGTACCAGATATCCAATCCCTAAGAGACTATACCACCTCCAGAACACCCCTTCAGGAGAAGCTTAAAGTTCTGAGCACAGAAATGAAAGAATGGTTCTACTCATCACAAAACACAGCATACACAGAGTTAAAAGATCATACAAATCAACCATAAAACCTAAAAAAAAAAAAGTAACCTCTTATGAGCATTATGACAGGGATATATCATATACCAACAATTAACTTGAATGTGAATGGACTGAACATACCACCCAAAAGGCATCGAGTAGTAAACTGGATTTAAAAAAAAAAACAAACCATAATCTAACATTCTGCTGCCTCCAGGAAACCCATCTCACTGTCAAGGTCACCCACAGGCTCAAACTAAGAAGCCAGAGAAAGATCTTATAGGAAAATTGAAAATAAAAAAGATCAAGGGTAACTATTTTTATATCAGCCAAACAGACTTCAAACTAACAAAATTTTAAAAAGACACTATACTACATAATAAAAGGCTCAATCCACCAGCAAGAAATATTCATCTTAAATATATATGTACCCAACACAGAAGCACCCAGATTTATAAAACAATTGCTACTTATACTAAGAAAGAACATAGACATCCATACAGTCAAAAATGGAGACTTTTATACCCCACTAACAGTCATAGACAGATCCTCATGGCAAAAAACCACCAATGAAATCTAAAATCTTAACACTCAACCAACTGGACCTAACAATACACATTTACAGAACATTTGACTGAACAACCACAGTCTATTTATCAGCACATGGAATATAATACAAGACTGATCACATGCGCAGGTATCAATCAAACATGAACAAATTTCAAAAGGTTGAAATAATGCCAAGCATCTTCTCAGACCATCAAGGAACAAAAATAAATATCATCACCAACAGAAAACTCCCCAAACACACAAATACATGGAAACTAAACAATGTGATTCTGAATAACTTTTGGGTTAACACAAAAAATAAAGGTAGAAAAAAAAAGTTTCCTAGAAAAAAATGAAAGCAAAGATGCAGCATATCAAAACCTCTAGGATACCATGAAAACACTGTTGAGAGGGGGAGTTTATAGCATTACACACACATATCAAGAAAATAGAGGATCTTAAGTAAACAGCCTAATGCCATACCCAAGAGATCTGGAAAGACAAGAACAATTAAATTCTAAATTTAGTAGAAAACTTCAAATTACTAAAATAAAGTCAGAATTGCAAGAAACAGAAACCAAAACATCATAGATAAGATCAAAATAAAAAGACAAAAGCTGGTTCTTTGATAAGATAAATAAGATTAACAGACCCCTGGCCTGATTAACAAAAAGAGAGAGAAATCCAGAATAAACACAATTAGAAATGAAAAAGACAATGTCACAACTGACACTGAAAAAATTCAAAAGATTGTCAGAGATTATTATGAACATCTACATACAAATAAACTAGAAAATCTAGAGAAAATGGGGGGATTCTTGGCATCACAAAACCTCCCAAGGTTGAAACAGGAAGAAATTGAAACCCTAAATAGACCAATAACAATCCAAGAAATCCACTCAGATATAAGAAACCTCCCCACCAAAAAAAGAAAAAAAGAAAAAAAAAAGCAGCCTGGGCCAGATGATTTCTCAGATGAAATCTACAAGACACACAAGAAAGAGCAGATACCAATTCTGTTGAAAGTATTCCAGGCAATTGAGAAGCAAGTAGGTTTTCTTTGCTCATTCTGTAAGGCTAATATCCTGATACCCAAACTTGGCATAGATCCAACAAGGAAAAACTAACTATGGGCCAAATTCCTTGATGGACATAGATGCAAAAATTTTCAACAAGATTTTATAAAATCATATCCAACAACACATTTCAAGGATTGTCTATCATGACCAGGTGAGCTTCATTACCAAGATATAACATTAATAAATCTATCAACATAATTCATCACATTAACAGGTATAAAACTAAGAACCATAATGATTATCTCATTAGACGTAGAAAAAGCATTTGATAAAATCCAGCCCTTTTTGATAAATACCCTTGAATATCTAGGCATCAAAGGAACATTCCTTGATGTTCAATAAGAGTCATTTATGACAAACCTACAGCCAATATCATACAAGCATTCCCCTTAAGAACTGAAACAAGACAAGGATGCCCACTCTCACCCCTCCTATTCAACATAATACTGGAAGTCCTAGCCAGGCAATCAGGCAGGAAAAAGAATTCAGGGGTATTCAAATAGGAAAAGAGGAGTTAAATTATCCCTCTTTGCAGACAGTATGATTCTATACCTAGAAAACCCAAGAGAGTTTGTCAAAAACCTTCTCGCACTGATAAACAACTTTGGTGATGTCTTAGGATACAAAATTAGCGTGCAAAAGGCAGTGGCATTCCTATACACCAATAACAAGCAGGCTGAGAACCAAATAAAAAACAATTCCATTCGCAATAGCCACACGCACATATAAAATGAAATACCTTGGCATCCACCTAACAAAAGAAGTGAAAGACCTTTACAATGAGAACTACAAAACACTGCTCAAAAATAAAAATAAAATAAAAATCAAGAATGATACAAACAAATGGGAAAAAACCCATGCTCATGGGATTGGAAAAAAAAAAAATCAATATTGTCAAGATGTGCATCCTATCCAAAACAATCTACAGATTCAATGCAATTCCTATCAAATTGCCTTCATCGTTTTTCACAGACCTAGAAAAGACAATACAGAAATAAATATGGAATCAAACAACAACAACAAAACAAGAGCATAAATAGCTAAAGCAACCCTCAGCAAAAGGAACAAAACTGGAGGCATCAAACTTCCAGAAAGTAAACTTTATTACAAGGCTACAGTAACCAAGACAGCATGGTATTGGTACCGGAATAAACACATAGACCAATGAAACAGGATGGAGAAACTGGAAAAAATACAAAAGTCCCTCAACTAACTCATCTTTGACAATGCCATCAAAAACAAACATTTGGGGAAAAAAACATATTTAGTAAGTGGTGCTGGGAAAACTTACTAGCCATATGCTGAAGAATGAAACTGGACCACTACCTATCACCATATACAAAAATTATCTCAAAAATTGATCTAGGAATTAAATGTAAAACCTGAAACTATAAGAATCTTAGAAGAAAATGTAAGGAACGCCCCCCTGCACATTGGCATAGGCAATAAATTCATGGTCAAGTCCTCAAAAGCAAATGCAGCAAAAGCTAAAATTGACAGGTAGGATTTTATCAGACTGAAAAGTTTCTCTACATAAAATAAAATATCAAGAGAATAAAGAGACAACCCACAGAATAAGAAAAAATATTTGCAAGCTATGCATCTGATAAAGATCTTACATTCAGAATCTACAAGGAACTCAAATGATTTGAAAAGAAAAAAATTACCATTAAAAAGGGAGCTAAGGACATGAACAGACACTTCTCAAAAGAGGGCACATAAGCAGCCAACAAACAAATGAAAAAAATGCTCAGCCTCATTAATCATCAGAGAAATGCAAATTAAAACTACAATGAGGTACCACCTAACACTGGTCAGGATAGCTAATTAAAAAGTCAAAACACAACAGGTGCCGGCACAGCTGCAGAGAAAAAGGGGCACAACTACACTGTTGGTGGGAATGTAAATGAGTTCAACTTTAGAGGAACTCAGTGTGGCGATTTCTCAAAGAACTAAAAATTGAGTTTCCATGTGATCCAGCAATACCTCTTCTGAAAATATACCCAGAGGAACATAAATCACTCTTCCAAAAAAACACCCTCACATGTATTTTCATTGCAGCTCTATCCACAATAGCAAAATCATGGAACCAACCCAGATACCCATTGACTGGATAAAGAAAATGTGGTACATACAAACAAGAGACTATTATGCAGCCATAAAGAAGAAAAAAATCATGTCCTTCGCGTAGCAACATAGATGCAGCTGGAGACCATCATATTAAGTGAACTCTCACAGAAACAAAGAACTGAATACCATATGTTCTCACTCATCAGCAGGCCCTTATCACTGGTCACACCAGCACAAGTGTGGGATTGGTAGATGCTGGGCACTAGTAGAGGAGAGATGGAGGGGGGACCAGGAGGAGAGGACATGGCAACATACTTAGTACCTGGTCCATTGTCAGAAGGAGAGAGCTGGAAGCCCAAACTTCACGTGCGTGTAACCTACTGTATGTAGTAAATCCTCACTTATACCCCACAACTATAAAATTAAAAATAAAGTACAGATCTGTAATAAAAAGCTTTATTATAAAAATAAATATGCATCAATATTTAAATGTAGACATTTGATTTCTACGATTAAACATTTTATTCAAGCATTAAAATAATAAAAATAATTTTTAAAAGATAAGCTTTTACATGATCAAGTCTTATTGATGACCCGTTAATTTCCTTTTGTTAATCTTTGAGATATCCCCTCCCAGAGCTATTTTCTTTCTTCAGCCTGAATTAGTTGCTATTTCAACCAACTTTCATGGCTATTATTCTTGGTCAGCAACCTGGTGTCTTTCTCATCCTTTCCTGTGATGAATTTCCTGTTTTCTTGTTTTATATCTTTCTCCTATTTACATTATTTCCTTGTTGACTAATGCATATATTCTAGGAGCTTCCTGGAAACAGATGCATATTTTTTTTTAAAGATTTTGCATATCTGGAAATATCACCATTCAGATAGATAGTTTTGAGTACACAACTCTAGGAATAAACTCATTTTCCCTATTAATTATATTCCTCTACGGTCTTCTAGTTTCTCATGTTGCTGTTGAGTGAACCAGTGCCATTTTGGTTCTTTTGTCTTCTATGCTGTTTGCTTGCTTTTTCTTTGTTTGTTTTTAATATTCTCTATCCCTGGTGTTTAAAATTCCATTATGACATGCTTTGATGGCTGCTTCTCGGTCGGTGGCTCTATAAACCTTACAATAATAAAAATTATATTCAGAGTTTATCAAAGAATTTCCCCCCATCCTTTTTGTTGTTGTTGTTTTAACCCATGTTTAAGTGCAAGAGAGATTGAATGCTTCCTTTTTTGCAAGGCTCTATGTAAGGTATAGTTCCTCCATTCAGGACACTTGAAATCTTGTAAGATAGATGTGATAAGAACCTAAACTATAATAGAAAGGAGAATTCAGAATGGCATATATAAAAACTGTAACAGTGCTTCAAGGGAAATGAAGTAATTTCAGATAAGGAGACAGGAAATATGCTAAGAGTGAGGGGTTGCTTGGTGAGTCAGGAGTGTCAGAAGAGTGGTAAAGGTAGGAAAGACAGCTCTTGTTTAAAGTTCTCTGATGCTCATGATTAGTACCCGCAGAAGAGATAGAAAAGACATTCAATCATAAGCTACAGTATGTGGAAGGCATAAAGATGGAAAAATGAAAAACACATCCCAGAATAACAAGCTGTCTGGATCCTAACTGACAAAAGAAAAAATGGAAGATATACAACAGAGGAAATCGGGGCCCAAAATATGGTGAATTCTGGATTCAAACTCAATTGTTGGAGGATAATTTATTTCAATTCATTTTCTCTTGCATTTACTAATTCCCATTTATTCCCATTTACTGACAGATTACTGTGACCTAGCCCCTGGATAGGTGCTGTGGATGGGCAATTAAGAGTCTATTGCGTTTGAAAATATATTATGTTTGTATCTAAGGTCTACAAATGAAGTGTGAATGAGATATGTATATTGCATTGAAAGCACACAGAAGGAAACAACCAGATTGCCTGCTGTTTGAAAAAAGAGATAATGGCATCAAGAAGAATCAAATGCAGTGTAAAAGTCTACCAGAAGCATAAGTAGAGAACGCCAAGTGAAAGAAACCACACATTCAAAGACACAGATGAGAAATAACATGACATGTTCACTTATTTATTCATTCACCATACAAATTTTTATTGGGTGCTTATTATGTACTAGCCACAATACTTAGGCAGTGAACCTACAGATCTGTCAATATAGACCATTGTGTCCCTCCTAAGCTGTTAGTTTCATGAGGGCAAGAATGATGTCTAACTCTTCATTATTGTACTACTAGTTAATATTTGTTAAATGACTATATGTGGAATCATAGTAACGGATGTCTACAGAGACAATAACTATAAGAGGATAAGCAAGTTCTTGAGAGATGCTTTGAGAATTATCAATATATAATGTTAATTAAAACTAGGAGTATAGATAAAATTGTGCAAAGGCACACTTTATATTTACCTATATATCATTTACATATACGTATATCTATGTATAGATATATATGTGCTATATATGTGTGTATATATAGTACATATGCATAAACACTACATATAATATATATTATATACATAATATGTGTATATGTGTATATATACTTATCTGTCTACAGATAGTTAGATATAGAGAGGAAGAGAAAAAGAGAAAGTGTCATCCCTGGGTATCTGTGGGGAATTGGTTCCAAGACCCTCTATGGATACCAAAATCCACAGATTCTCAAGTCCCTTATACAAAGTTGTGCAGTATTTGCATATAACCTGCACATATCACCCTATCTCTAGGTTGCTTATAATAACTAATATGTGAATGCTATGTTAATAGCTGTTATACTTTATTGTTTACAAGAAAAAAAGTCTGTACATGTTCAGTACAAATGCAACCTTTTTTTTTTTTTAAAGTATTTTCAACCTGCTGTTAGTTGAATCCTGAATCTGTGGATGCAGAACCCATGGATAAGAAGGGCCACTGTACACACACACACGCACAGACACACACACACACACACACACACACACACACACACACACAATCTACAGTAAAAAGAGCAAAGAATGAAATACTTGAGAATTCCAACATTTCTGCACAAAATAAGAAAGCACTATTAAAGAGGGAGAATGTACCATGCCAGAAGGAAGTTGTATTTATTTGTACCCCATGTATTTATTAACTAGTAAAATCGAACCACTGATCTCTGGAGAATTTAAGCACCTCCTTCTAAAAACCACAAAGCTTCCTCTCCCCAAACTCTTGAACATATGTTTCTACAAGCCAACAGGAGTCCTGCATCTAAAACTGGTAATTCTACTTTGCTTTTCTTTAGTTATTGAATCCTGGTTATATCCAAATTCAAATTCAGCTCATTCCCTGGCCTCCTAGGACTGAGGGCCTCACCAAATGGAAACCAATCCCAAAGCTACTTCCCCATGGAGCATAATCACCATCTCAGCCACTTGACCAGCACAGCAATCAAGACAACCCTGTCTTCTCTTGGTAGAGCATTTGACACTGGGAAGGAGTGGCTACATCAGAAACAAACTACATTACAGCACCATCACCAAAGCCTCAGGAAAGGGAGAAGTTCTAAGGAGAGAGAAGTTACTTCCTCCTTGAAGCATAGCAATTCACATAAGACTTGAAAAGTATTCTACAATCCAAGGGATAAAACAAAGACAAAATTGTCCTCCAGAGGCCAAAGCCTTGTAAGAGACAATATTTTCTATAAAGAAGTACTTACAGTTACACAAATAAGCCTCACACTGTGATAGAATCATGGTTGGCATCCAGTGTGTTTATGAAATGAAAAATACACATAACATGCACTCTCTCATCCCTGTTTCTTTGACTTAGGTTTTCTACTTGTCCCAGAGTATAAGTAAGGGGAGAGGAGTGAAACAGTCATAATACAAGATGGAAATTGAGCAACATGTATCACTTTACCACATTTCACACATGACAGCCCCGTGGAGATATACAAACTATTGGTGGTAAATGACTACATATGTGAATAAATAGAACATTAGACAGGAAAGAAAATATTTAACATATGTACAACCTTCTGGATTATGGGGTTATTTTAATAATCAAAAGACCTTACTGGTTGTTGATTTGTCACTGTAGTCTATGTGTGTTTATCAGCATGTGGCCTACAACCATTTGCCAACCGTTTTGGGGGTGAATTCAGCAGAACTGACTCTAAGTCATCTTTAAAGATAAGATGCATAGGTACACCCAGATGGAATAAAGCAAGTCACATTGTCTATCTCACATTCCTTTACCCAAAGGAAATTAATTAGCAAAGAACTTTACCTCTACATGTCTTATTTTTATGAATCAGTAGACAGTGGGAACATGGTGCCATCTCATGTATCACATCTCCACAGACAGGATCAATGAAGGAAGCATTGTGGGAAGAGAGAACAGATTGCTATGAATCCTTAACTTGGGTGAAAAGTAACACCAAGCATCCTGTAATTTGCATTGTAGATTGTTACAGTAATTGATGGTGTCGATTACATTGTGTCGTTTTCCCTTTTTGTGTGTAAGGGTGCATAATTCCAGGCCTACATTTGTCATTGTGCAGCATGAGACATGATCAGTCACCTTGAGTTCTCATTTCTAAACTTGTTTTCCAGCCGGGCTCGGTGGCTCAGCCTGTAATCCCGCGCCTTTGGGAGGCTGAGGTGAGTGGATTGCCTGAGCCCGCGGGTTCGAGACCCGCCTGGGCAAGCAAGACCTCATCTCTACAATAAATCAAAAAATCAGCCGGGC
>CAUYQG010217112.1:0-10707 GCA_963574415.1 Tarsius wallacei | reverse complement strand
ACTTGGATGGATTTAGAGTCTATAATACTCAGTAATCTATCACAGAAACAAAGAACTGTGTACCACATGTTCTCCCTCATCAGTGAAACCTGAACATACACCATAGTACTATAAGAAAGGGATTGGCAGTAGCCAGAAACTTCCAGGGAAGGAGGGTGCACTGAATATCAATAAGGGTTATTGATCTCAAACCAGGTGATATGGGGACCAAAGGGAGGCCCCAGCTTTACCTATACAATAACGTCTTGTATACCTAATGCTGAAGTGTACGTTCCAGTGAATTGTTGCCTGCCACATGTCAGAAAGATGCCTTAGCAATAGCCTCCCATTTGACAATAGGGATTCATCATGTGATCATTTTGAAGGATTAGCTTTCACTATTTTTTTTTCTAACAGGGAATATAGCTAAGTAGGAGGGAGTGAACACTTTCCCCCTACTCTTCCCACTGAACAGTGTCCCCTAGAGACATTAACTGCACCCACCCTCCCTCTATAATGCAATCTATACAACACTATAGGAGAAAAACAACTGTAGCATCCCTAAAAAGGTATCATTTCAATGCAATTTAAACAACCCAGTAGACACAAACACAAATAAATTTAAATTATTTGTTGGTAAGCTAATTTATTTAAAAACCTTTGTTGCAACATTACAGAACAATATGAACTAAAAACAGATTCAATAAAAAATAGATATGTTTAATAAAATGGTAGCTCTGTCAAATAGCTTAAAATTGCAGAAGAATTGCTCTGCAAAGGGATGCCTGATATAGACCATACTATATTTTAAAAAAATCACAAAAGAAAAAACTCTCCAGCACAAATAGAAGCTTTTAGAACAGAATAAAAGTTGAAAACGTTATCATTTGTTACATTATTATTCTAAATATGTAATGTATATGCAAAAAATCCTAATTAAAATAATTTAACTCAAGTCTAAAAAAATATAAAGTACATTTAATAAGTATAATAATTAGAATTCTTTCAATGAAAGTGAAGCACAACTGGATAATATAATTAAGAAATTCTGTTCTAAATTTGGTTATAAAAACTGTTAAAATCAATTGTTCAAAACGTCTTCAAGATCTGACTTTGGTGAACTTTGTGTTCAGTTTTTCTTTATGTTGGTTTTATTCTTAGGCATTTTTTAAAGATGTGATAATCACGGTCAACAGCAGTCTCAGAACTTCCTTCTATTACGTGAATAAACTCTGGTGAAAATAATCCATCTCAGCAAAAACCTACAGATGGGAAATAATTGGCCTTACTTGGTAATGTGCCAAAACCTCAACGAATCAGTGTGGCCAGTGGGATACTTAACTTTCTCAGATCTGTCATGGGTAAAATCCTCACTGAACAAGAATTTAAGATGTGGGGTCTATTTAAATTACATGGATTGAAAGGAAGCCAAAATGTTCTCCCTAAAGGTAATTAAGAATTCTGTTACTAGAGGATAGCTGAGATCAATCATTGGTTGTCACATCTCATGGTGTCTTCTGAGATGTTCTCCTGAGGAAAAATTTTATTTAGTTTTGCAGACAGCTGGAACCATTATGGCAAATTGAATGACTGCAGGCACATCTAAATTTCTTGCAAATGGCCCACCTGGTCTTCAGCAATCCAATCCTTCCAAAGATTATGTAAGCCTCTAACTATCTATATGAACTATATTTATCTTTGAAATACTCATAGAATGTTCTCTTCTCCTGATTGAACTGTGACTAAGGTAACAGGCAATAAATAGAGAGAGAGAGAGAGAGAGAGAGAGAGGGCGCGAGCTAGACAGAGAGAGAGAGAGATGTCTACTAGAACAGAAGAAAACTAAAGGCTATATCAGAGAAAATTAAAAAGACTCAATATTATTGTTATAATAGTAGATAATATTATTATATAAATTTACAGTATTATCTATTTAGACTATTCAAATGAAAACATTTTTTAAAACGTTTAAAAGTTATATTTATGACAAATATACAGAGAAACATCTTCCAAAACCAGTAGCTTTCCTATGTACCAACACTAGCCAATTGAAATTATAATACAAAAGAGAAAACTATTACCATATAAACATTCATAAATATATCTTATACAAATTTGATCATTCACTTCTCTGTTTAAAGCCTATCAATGACTTTAATTACCCTTGTTATAAATACCCAAATGCTTAATTAACTTCATGTAAAAAAGCTGGAAGAATCTGGTGTTTATCTTATACTTCAGGTTCATTTTTATCCAGTAATTATCCAGTGTCATCACTCCCTTCTAGACATCAACTATCTGGGAGTGTAAGAGTGTGTCTGTCCTGTTTATATCTCCACAAACTACCCTGGTCAATGCCTTGAACAAAAATAATAGAGAAACATTAGCTTTCTAAAAAACAATTATTATAAAATTGTAGAATCTTACTGAATTATTCCACACATTGAATCTATAATAAATATAATCACAATAATAATTTTGTTCTGATTTTACAAGATGAAATGACACTCAAGTTGTCCTGGAAATAAATAAACAAATACACACACATGTATAATCATAAATAAACAAAAATATACAATGGTGACTTCTGGTGGCTATTCAAATACACTGGGGAGTTATACCACTTAAACTAAAATAGTTCTGCTGTAAAAATAAGCAGACAGTCCAATAAAATAATATAAAAAGCCAAAAAAAAGAGCACACCTCTGATTATTGAATCTTACTCAAAGGTTATTTGGTTGGGAAGAAAAAAATCTATGTTGTTAGCTGAAGTAAAAAAGCAGAATAGATACTTCACAGCAGCCAAGGACAAATTCTGTACCTCAATAAATGGCAAATGCTTAGAAAATCCACCAGAATTATCCATAGCAGCTGTTTTCCCTGATTGTCTTTCTCTCCTAAAAAGAAAAGTCAATAAGTACTTCTTTGTAGGCATTTATGTTATTATTTTAATTCTTTCTCAGTCGGTCAACTTTTCATGTACACAATGGCTTCTTCAGCCCTATGGTTTTTCTGTACAACAATAAATGATTTGTCTATAGTCTCTAAGAACTGCTTGCAGAAGTCTAAGGATACTCACTGATTGGCTAGATTAGGCCATGAATGTGGTCATACATAAATTCCTCTGCAGGTAAGATGAACTGAATAAGCAATAATAGCTTAGAGGAATGATAGCTTAGAGGAAGTATTTCCAAAAGAAAGTAAAGATGATTAGTAAACTATGCTGGAAGAATGGGTTAAACTTTACAATCAAAATATTACTTATATTATTGAACTGTCTGCTTATTTTTTACTAGTTTCTTATCGAATACTTCATAAGTAAATACATTTAAGTTGGATTAAAGAAACAAATGCAAAAATCCTAAGAATACCAAAAGAAAATATAATTATTTAAATCTTGTTTTAGAATTAAGAATATCTTTCTCAGCACTAAAAAGAGCTGGCAATAAAATAATGAAATCCTCTATTTAACAAGCAGCATGGGTGAACATGAAGACACAATGGTGCTTTCATAAATTTGGAGCAGGGTAAAATTTTGCAAATGTGCCAAGCAAAATAATAATATAGGTAATTACTGCTAAACAGCATTTGAAAATTAATAAGTCAAAATTGAGGCAGATAAGAAAAAATAGCATGTTAAAAATGCACACGGGGGACGACCAAAAAAAGCACAAAAGCACATAGATGGTAAGTAATCTCATGGATAATGTCCTCTCTCTATTGATGCAGACAAGTATATTTATTTGCTATTGAGGTGCCATTTAAAAATGAAGCATAAACAGCTAAAACCTCAACACCAGCAAATAATAATACCTAGTTTAGGAAAAAATTATAGAAAATAAGAGATCATGTTTTATTATTGAAGCTGTTAATTGAATCATTTCAGGAGACACTCTAGGAATATGTTTAGAAAGTCATAGAAACATGCATATACTTATGAAGTAATTGTATTTGGGTAAGTTTATGCTAAGGGTATAATAAATGAAAGTGCTATAAACAAACTTATAAATACACCAAAATTACTAATTGTGATATTATTTATATAATAGTAAAATAGGAAGCATAAATCCCATGTCAAAAACAGGAAATTAGTGACACCACGGCACATCCATAAAATAAATTGTAATATTAAAAAATTCTTGAAAAAAATCAGTTTGAAAAACAGAATACTCAATTATGAAAGTCCTTTTACAAAATAATGCATTAAATATTACAATAATATAATAAATTATACACAGTCATACATTAAAATGTTAACCATTGTTTGAATTATTGAGTGTGTAACTTTTATTTTCTTTTTGGCATTTTCAAAATTTTAATAAATAACTCCATTAAGTTATATTAAGTAGAACAAAACATTAACAGCATGAAAAATCTTTGGCATTTGATAGTGTAATCTTTGAATCTCATCTTCACAATTTATCATATATGGAACCTTAAGAATGTTACTTAATGCTTTAATGCTTATGTTATTTACTGTAAAATTATAATATTCATGTCTACTCATAACGCTGGTATGGCCTGTTGTATGGATTTAATAAACCAATGTACTGCTCACAATGTCTACAATATGCCATATATCTGACACATGCTATCACTAATTTTAAAATAGCATATATATTTGTTGAATAAAAACACATTTCTAAAAACAATATATTTCTACCAAATGAGCCAGGTAAAAAAATTAAATGGAAACCTGTTTATGTGTGACTATGTGTACTTTTATAGATCAAAGATCCTCCACTGCGATGACTTCTACTTTATGTAATAAAATGGTGCAGAAGAAAATTTTACATTGATATCCTCTATTAAAAAGTATTTCAGACATCACTATAGACTCAAACATAATGCACTAATTGAATCTGAGATTAATTTTTCTAATTTCCAAGAATATATACTAACCCTTTTTTAGTACCTGGTGATATATAGTCAAAGGCATTCTATAACTGCCCAACCTAATCATTTGCAAATTGAATCCACCATCATTTTCACATATATATTATTTTTTAATTCATAGACTTTATATTTTTAGAGCAGATATATGTTCACAGCAAAATTGAAAGGAAAGTAGAGTTTCTATATACATTCTGTTCCACACATGCAAACCTCCCCGTCATGTGGCATCTGGCACCTGTTATAATCGGCATTTGTTACAGTCTAAACTCGAACACTGACATGTCTCTGTCATTCAAAGTCCACAGTTTACATTAGTCTCCTGTTTTCAAACAAAATCATAAATCTTAATAAAATTAAAAGCTGTATCTTACTAGAAAATGTATAAACTATATATGGACTACAAATAATTTAAAATGAATTCTTAATAATTAATAATTAACCATAATTATGAAACTTTATAAACTCAAAACTCTAAAAGTTATTTCTTTAAAATGTAACATTAGAGAGAGTTGTGGCTGATTATTGTCATTAGTATTAAGGTATCATATAAGATAAGAGTGCCAAGTTTACTTTTTTTAAGGCAAAAAACTCATTCACACACTAGAGTTCATTAGAAAAGTCGTATATATAAAAGACGGCTTCTTATTCTCCTTATATTCTCAGTGGTTGGAATAACATCTGACTCTAATTCAGTTCAAGGGACTTGAGAAGATCAAGCAACAAACAGCACAGATAAAACTTCTGGTCCTTAATGAATTTACATTCTAGTCAGAAAGTTAAGTTGATAAATGTCATGCAGTAGATGGTAAGATAATAGGTGTTGACAAGAAAAACACAGCAGGGTACATGTCCGGGAGCCCTGGGAGAAAAGGTGTAATTCTAAATAGCTTGGCCAAGGGAGGCCCCACTCTGAAGGTGATATTTGAAGGAGATGGGGGGTTATATCTTGAGAATACCTTGGTGAAGAGAAACCAAGTTAGAAAAATAGTATTATTGCCTGAGATGAGAGAATGGAGTTAACAAGTTTAACAGAAGGGAAATTAGGTCTGAGAGGTAATGAGGCTATCAATTCTTCGTAAAGGTTTTAAGTAAAGACTTTGCTTTTTAGTCTGCTTGAAATGGGAAACCACCCAGGGATATGAGTAGAAAAGTAACCTGACCTACGCAAACTAAAAGGATTATCAAGACTTGAGATAAATTCCCTTCAAGTGTTGCATGGATGGAAACAGGGAAACCAGTTAGGAAGCTCCTGGAATAATTCATATGAAGTTATGATGGTATCTTGGACCAGTGTGGGATGATAACAGTGAAAATAGTGAGGTCTTATGGATACAAAACAGCAAGAGTAGCAATTAGGAAGGTGAGTTTAAAGATAGAGGAAGTAATCAACTGTGTCAAAGACATAAATTATGACAAGTGCCCTTACTCTTTTAATTTGTGATAATTATAGATTGTTCACAATGCTCAGTTCAGACTGGGTGTCAGACAAGGTCTCTTGAATCGGTCTTATTGCTCTATGTTCATTCTTTTAATATCTTTCTCCTTTGGTTTGGTGGTAAAAAATTATTATTGAAAGGAAAGTAGAGTTTCTATATACATTCTGTTCCACACATGCAAACCTCCCCGTCATGTGGCATCTGGCACCTACCAAAAGTATATTCAACAGAGTAGAAGAGAAGATCGCCCATTTAAAGTAGATTTCAGAGAGATAGGGAAGTACAGAATTGTACACACAATATAACAAACTTTTACAATAATCTTACCTGCAATTGGGAAAACAGGAATGATGAGAGAGCTGGAAGAGGGAAGTGCATTAAGGGAGATTATATTTTTAAAATAGGAGAAACAACAATATGATAGGAATTATCTAGTAGCGAGGAGAAATTGATAATATTGCAGATAGAGTGCAGAATTTCCACAGTGATGTTCTTGAGCAGGAAAGCTGTAGGTCCTGTACTTGGAGTTGTTTAGTGCATGGAGATGCTATATTCAGGAAGCAAGGGAGAGCTGTAATTTAGCTCATCATTGTCGCTGGCACTTGTAGCCTAGCAAAAAGCTGAGCACTCTCAAAGAGAAGAGAGCCTTTTCTTTGCACAGGGCTATTGTATAGAGATCAAGGTCCTAGTGAGAAGGCTTTGATAACTGTACAAGGGAGAAGTTGGCCTTGAAATACTAAGTGAAGGCGATGTATGCAGGAATAGAAGTTAACAGGCAGATAGAGGTTAGAGCAGGTGAATGCACTTTATTTCTCAGCAAATTTGAAAACAGTTTCATTATGTAAAATTGATCACGAGGAGGAGATGCTGACTGAGAAAAAAAATCAGAAAACGTACAAAATAGTTATCTAAGAGAGTAGAAGAGAGAATAAAATCAAGAAATAAACTGCCTTGAATTTAAAGAGGATTTAAAATGAGATCAGGTAGCATAGTTATGCTTCTTTTTTTTTCTTCAGTCATGTCAGTGCTCAGCTTTAGGAGTGAGTTAGAAAAAAAGTTCAATTTAACTAGAGTTATGGCTTTGCCAATTCATATGAGAAAATTAAAGAAGAGTGGTTTGGTTCAGGGTATACATAAGAGAATCTTTAAAAAACTGATCAGGGAGTTTATGCTTGCTTTTGATGAGAGAGAAAAATATAAGGTCGTTGAGGGAATGTGAAAATATTGCGCGATCAATAAATGCATGTCCCTGTAGCATGGAGACCTATCAGAGTGGGGTTGCTTGAGATAGTGAACTACAAGTGAGATGTCAGGAAGTTGAGCTGACAGAGTGTGATGCATGAAATTGAGATTATGGAGGAGTTGCTGTTAGAGGTAACGCCAAGGTCTAGGTCACGACTATTAAACTGAGTGTCTGGAAGAGAAAGAAACTGAGAGGCCAAAGTGTATTTAGGATTTTCATTCCCTCAGAAAACTGAAGCCAGCAAAATTCTGACAGAAAAAGTGACAGTGAGGCAGGAGCTAAAGACACCGAGAATTGAGGAAAGACCTAGGGATCAGTAAATGATTCAACAATGAAGAGTCTTGGCTGGTAATATCTAATAACATGAGCTTTACATCTCGATGTTGGATGGAGAATAGACTAGAAAGAGCAATAAGGAGCAAGAAGAAAATTTTTCCACCCTACTTCAGCGCTCAGTGATAATTATAGAGGAAATAAAATAAAACAGACCAAAAAGCATCTACCACTTGGGAGCACTGCAGGCAAAGCAAGAGGTGTCCTCAAAGAAGATTCAGGCATCCGTTAGAGCAAAACTGTGAATGACAGTCTATGTGAAACGACTGACGAAAGAGGAATTTTCTGGTGATGAAACTTTGTTTCATTAAAAGTATATTCAATAATGGCACACTCTAGGAATTGGGAAAGTAGAGACAAAGATTAGTCTCCTAATTTTCACTTCAATTAAATGTGTTATTCTCGATATAATCCTCTCTGCTTTGGTTTTGAAAAATACTGAATGTGTTTTAAACGTCAGTACACACAAAACAGGTGCAGAATAAATGGATTTGTTAGAAAAAATATTACAAAGCAGCCATGACCATAACGTGTGATAGTTGGAGATTTTTCACAATGTTCAATTCAGACTGGTGTCATGCATGGTCTCTTGAATCTGTCTTATTGTTGTATGTTCATTGTTTTTAATATCTTTCCATTGTGGTTTGGTGGTAAAAATTATTATTGTCTACCAGCAGCTGCCCTATTGTTGTACCATTACTTTTATGTACTGTTTTAAAATACATAGAAGGTAGTCGTGTTCAGCTGACTTTATCAAACAAAATAGACAGTACTGGGAATGTCTCCTTAGCTTGTTTGATACTTAACATTTGCTAATGTTTTGCCCACTATTCTAATACAAGTTTTGATGCATCTTGATTAATATTTGTTAAATTTAACCATTTGATTTTATCATCTTACCAATGTGTTATTACCAGTTAAAGTTTGTTTTTCTATGGACCTTGCTTAACACAATTATTCAATCAATAGATTTACTATATAATGACATAGTAAATTTATTAGTTTCTGAATTGTGTAACTTGCCTAACTTTGACATAGTCGGTGTAAATTAAAAAGAAAAAACATTATTTTATGAAATAATGGTTTCATATGAACTCTAAATTATATTTGTGAAGGCTTTTAGAAAATACTTTATTGGGGAAAAATTGACCAGGTATTACTGGGAAATGTAGAAAAAGTTTTTGGACCCTTTATATAGATCTTGAAAATATGTGGATGTTTATCAGATTGTTTGGGATCTGTGATATTCCAGGAGGATGGACGAGCATGTGTAATGATGAGGAAAAAAAAATGAAACTCTTGGGGAAATAACTCCCAAAGAGTGGAAGATAGTGAAAGATAGGCAGAGATGCCAGTAGATTTGGGCTGTCATCTTTATGTCAACTGGAGAAATATACTTTGCTTATATTGGCAATTAAAGAAGTAAATAAAATAGTAATTTAAAGTTAATAAAATAAGCAATTAAAATATTTAAAAATAGGAAATACCATTAGCCAAAAGTGCAGAAAATCAAATAAGAAAATACTAGAACTTTTAGTCATCACCCCGCCTTTTTGAAAACT
This sequence comes from Tarsius wallacei, assembly GCA_963574415.1. Lineage (NCBI taxonomy): Eukaryota > Metazoa > Chordata > Mammalia > Primates > Tarsiidae > Tarsius > Tarsius wallacei. The sequence goes on along the minus strand of CAUYQG010217112.1, from coordinate 1,258 downwards.
CCTGTTTTTCCTATATCAGTAAATGGTACTAATTTATAGACAGTTATTTGAGCCAGAAATTAGAAAATTATTCTCAATTTCTCTTTTCCTCTATCATATATAGTTATCAGTCACCTCATCACCCATTTATGGATCCCTTGATCTAATCATTCATTCAACAAATATGTGTTAGCCAATGTTCTTGGTACATTCATGAAAATGATATTATATTACAGTGAAAGCCAATTTTATCTCATAAATATTTATGAAAGTCTTTCTACTTCTTTCTGACTTGATGCCATGACCATAGTCCAAGCTACTGATTTGCCTCAATTGAACAATAGCTTCTTGGCAGCTGATTTTCCTGCAACAACTTTTGTTTCTTGTTGCTCTCCACTTTGCAGTCATATTCCAAAGGGTTAATTACCTAAGTTTGGCATATCAAACCTAAAATCTGGGTGAAGGGATTGCATTGGGATATGAACAGTCTTCTTAAATGTGTATAAAAGAGTGTAGTTTTGTTACGTACACATGACTGTAGATTGTCAAAGTTACTCTTGTGCTTTTTAAAATAAAGGCAGCCATTTTTAACATTCTTTAATCTTTAAGACTCATAGGGGATTTTATATCCTTGTTTATGGAATAAAAGATTGCCTTTAAAATTGGAGATGAAAAATATTGGTACTTTTGCACCATAGCCATGCTGAACCATATAGTCACTAAATCAAATGATCTTTTGTAGACTAATTCCATTTTTCATTTATTTTGATGTACAAGTTTTTCTACTTTTGAATCCATCAAATGTCGGTAGTTGAACTTTGATATTGATGTTAATCATTTTGTGTTATCTCTCTCCTTTTCTTATAACAAGGCAACTTTGCCATTATTTATAAACCATTATTTTGGGCTGTTTAATAAGATAGGTACAGATCATTTTATGAGAGGTATGAAAGTAGAACACATTCCTTTTCCAATTAAGAAATGTTAAAAAAAGCCGGGCTCGGTGGCTCAGCCTGTAATCCCGCGCCTTTGGGAGGCTGAGGTGAGTGGATTGCCTGAGCCCGCGGGTTCGAGACACGCCTGGGCAAGCAAGACCTCATCTCTACAATAAATCAAAAAGTTAGCCGGGCGTGGTAGCGCGCGCCTGTAGTTCCAGCTACTTGGAAGGCTGAGGCGGAAGGATCACCGGGGCCCAGCAGGTCGAGGCTGCGGTGGCCGGGAGCGGCCACTGCACTCCAGTCTGGGCGACAGAGTGAGACTCCAACTCAAAAAAAAAAAA
>CAUYQG010217109.1:0-11038 GCA_963574415.1 Tarsius wallacei | reverse complement strand
TCTCCTCTCTCTCTCTCTAATTTATCTTTTAAATAAACTATATTTTCTAATCTAAAAGACAGCAAAGATACACAAGACACATAGGTGACCTGGCATGAGTTAGATAACTAGTAGCCTAACACTGACAACAGGATTCATACGGCTTTGCCTTGCTTACATTTGTTGCTTACTGCTACTTACTTGCCTCTAATCATGTTCACTTAAAGTATCTCTTACAGTGATGATTAAGAAAAGAAGAAATATTTGAAAAGTTACAAATTCAACTTCATAAATATATAAGTATAAAAGTTTAGATTTGTGCATTCACAGAAAGAGGACTATAATGAAATCAGCCTGCATAATCCAAATAACTTTTATTTAACTATTCACCTTGGTTGTCTTCAAGTTTTGGCAGTTATGAATGAAGTTGCTATAAATATCATATGTGTAGCTTTTTTGAGTGGACAAAAATTTACAATTCATTGCATAAATACCAAAGACCATGATTGCTGAACTGTGTGGTAAGATATGTTTAGCTTTGTAAGAAACTGCCAAACTGCTGGGCTCAGTGGCTCAGCCTGTAATCACAGCACTTTGGGAGGCCAAGGTGAGTGGATTGCCTGAGGCCACGGGTTCGCGACCAGTCAGGGAAAATTGGCGAGACATCATCTCTACAATAAATAAAAAATTAGCCAGGCATGGTAGCACGCGCCTGTATTTCCGGCTACTTGGAAGGCACAGGCAGAAGGATGACCAGAGCCCAGCAGGTGGATGCTGGGTTGACTGTGAGCATGCCACCTCATTCCCGACTGGGTGACAGAGTGAGAATCCAACTCAAAAAAAAAAAAAAAAAGAAAAGAAACTGCCAAACTGTCTTCCAAAGTATCTGTGCCATTTACATTTCCACAAGCAAAGAATAAAAATTCATGTTCCACATCCTCACCAGCACTTGGTCTTGTAAGTGCTCCAGATTTTGATCACTATAAACCACCAAACTATCTTTCAAAATGGCTGCATTTTGAGTTAATCTTTGTGAAAGGTGTAATGTCTGTGTCTAGATTCATGTAGATGTCTAGCTTATTTCAGCACCATTTGTTTCAAGACTATCTTGTCTCCATTGTACTTCATCTGCGCCTTTGTCAAAGATCAACTGACTATATTTCTGTGGTTCTATTTCGGGGATTTCTAACATAGTCCACTTCCCTATTTGTTTATTTTACCAATACCACTGTCCTGATTACTGTAGCTTTATAGTAAATCTTGAAGTCAGGTGGTGTCAATTCTCCAACTTTGTCCTATTCTGGGGTTTGCCTTTTTATGTAAACTTTACAATGAATTTGTTGGTATCCACAAAACAACTTACTGGGCTTCTGGTTAAGATTACATAGAATCTGTGTATGTCAAGTTGGAAAAGAACTGACATCTTGACAATATTGTTTTCCTATCCATGAACTTTCCATGTCTCTCCATTTATTTAATTCTTCTTTAATTTTCTTCATCAGAGTCTTGTAGTTTTCTTCCTATATATCTTGTAGACATTTTGTTAGATTTATATGTATATATTTCATGTACTGTGGTGTTAAAGTAAATTCTATTGTGTTTTTAAGTTCAAACTTCATTTGTGCATGGCTGGTATAAGGGTTACTTTAATCAAAATTACAGACTAAATGTGTGTATCTGAAAATGAAAATACAAGTTGTGTATAATTAAAAATATTTTAAACCAAGGACTTTTTTTTGGTAATTTTAAGCTTAAAACTGATACACTTTGGATGATGCAAACATGATACAAAGTAAAAAAAATGATGTGTAGTCTAGCCCTAAATTTACAATCTTTAAATATTTTCTAATGCTAAGAAGTTCAGTTTCTTGAGATTGGCAGGGTAAATAGAGAGAAGGTGAAGTGGAGGATAAACTTGTATTTCTTTTTTTTAGAGCTAAATTTGGACTGCCAGTGCTTTTCTCACCCTAGAAAAACTGTCTATTATAATTTTTTAATTATGCCTTTTGAAATTCAAATAATATATTTAGAACTATTTAATAAAATTTTAAGAATGATTGATGTAGCTTTTTTTTTTTAATGCAATGTGTTTTACTCTTAATAATTAGTATAGTTTCTACAGAACAAGATATTGTAGATTTGGTTCTATACACTGCAAAATTTAATAAACAACTTGGCCCAGAAAATATTAAATATCATAAATTGAGGAAAATTAATTTTATAAAAAAATGAAGAAAAATTCATGTTGGAAAATCAAGACACTATTTAGCAAAACTAAATAAATAATTGGCAATAATTCAATATATGGATTCTGACATGACATGATATTCAAGTGGGCAAAATTTGTTGTTTCTTCAAGAAAGCATTATTACAAAGAAATACTGACAGCAGAGTATTAAATCATTATATTGAGTGTTAAGATAAATCAAATGTAATCTTAAATTGTTGGAGAATGGCTCATTAAAAATATTATCCTTTCTAATCTTAGGTTTGAACAATCCTTTTTGTCTTCAGTAAATAAAAATTGACAAGAAAAACCTTGGCAACCTAAGAATTTTAAAATGTAAAATGAAGAATGCCAAGACTCTTATATAAAAATCAAATTAAAACAATTGATCTAATATAAAAAAAATCAAAACATTAATAAATAAGTATTACATAGCTCCATAGACTGAAAAAAATACAACCTGTTTTTGAAAGAAGTATTACCACAGTTGTTTAATGGAATAGATTCTAAAACCTAAAAAAAAAACCCTAAAATCTTTTGAAATTCATTAAGAAATTGTATTATTAACAATATATTGCTATCTTACTATAATTTGCTTATAAAATTTAATAGTACAATAAGCATTTGCTTTTATTAGAAAAAATTATTAGAGATTAACAATTTTCTATGAATTAATTAATAATTTTGTATAATTATACATTTTCATTTAAGTAAAATAATAAAAATAAAAGTGTATGCTTTTTTTAGTATTTGTGCCACTGAAATGGGAACTAGATCAATATCTCCACACAAACTACTTTAGAGTTTGGATTTATATCTTGAATACAAGTTTCTATTTAAAGAATTAACTTTCCTTGGAAAAAAAATAATGACTGACTTTATGTCTGGGGCTCAGATGAGTTGATTCTGGTACATTTTGCTGTGTCAAAAGCAAAGCAACTTTCAAAAATTTAATGAAATCTTGTCAAAAGCCAATCAAAAATGGGATTTCAATGACTATGTTGAGAAATATGGACATCAGAGATGGAATATTGCAACTGGATATGATGGCACATGCTTGTAATCCCAGCTACTCAGGAGGCTGAAGAGGGAGAATCCCTTCAGCCCAGGAGTTAGAGGCTGCGATAAGCTATAACCATGCCACTGCACTCCAGTCTGGGTAACAGAGTGAAACCCCCAACTCAAAAAAAGTAAAAGGAATATTGGTTGAGATCAATGACACACAGTAAATCTAAAATGTCATGAGTCAATAATGATATAAAGAGGAAAAGTTCATATATAGTGATTGTGAATAGAATACATAAGAGTGTTTCTGAGTTTTGTTATACAATTTTCTTAATATTATTTAGTCATTTACTTTATCACCTTGAAAATTAGTAAATTAAATATAACATCTAGTGGGAATCTGCAGTTCTCAAAAGAATAAAATATCAGAATTTTATTAGATATAATTTTTTGTATATTAAACATAAATAAATGTACAATTTATTTGGTTGCAATGTTTTGAAAATTGCATTTATTAGAATTTCCTCAAATACAAAATAATAAACATATGTCACATATTTGAAAGCTTATCATCTTAAATGACAACTGCAAACTTCTATTCCTTCACAGAATGTGAGGTGTATAACTTGAATTCATAAAAATTGCCCAAATAACCACTCCTTAAACTGACAAATAATTTGACATCAACATTAGCACAAAATAGGTGTCCTGAGACCTTTCCAAGTCTTCCTTTTTTCTTTTATTTTCTCTCTCTCTTTTTTTTTTTTAAGAGCAGGGTCTTCCTCTGTCACCAGGGCTGCAGTGCAGTGACACAATCATAGCTCATTGTAGTCTCAAAATCCTGGGCTCAAGCTACCTATCACCTCAGCCTCCCTAGTAGAATCATGCACCACCCTCAGTTAATTTTTATTTTTTATTTTTATAGAGATAGTGTCTTGCTATGTTGCTGAGGCTAGTCTTGAAATTCTGGCTTCAATTGATCCTCTTGCCTTGGTCACCCAAAGTCAATTCTTAAAATAATTTCAAAGTCTGGAGTTTATAGGATTATGATATACAGGTTATAAGAAATTAGCATAAGAAGGCTCAAGAAGTTTTCAACACCTGAAAAATGCCTTGCTGATACTGTCAAATATCTCTATTCTAAACTTCTTTTTCTGTTTAACAGTGGCTTCCAGGTCCATACTAGACTAGATATTAACTGGGCCCTATCCAGTTGGAAGACTGTGTCTACAGAAGGGGATTATAGAGAAAGCATTGCTCATCACCCATTATCTTGTGGAACTTTCTGAGCCATTTTCATGCAGATACAAGCATTTCATTACAAATTGTTCTCCAATCCAGTAGAAGTCCATAGACAAATCGAAACCATCAAAATGAGGCAAGTCTGAACTTTCCACAAATTATAGATAACATGATTAAAAGTCAGAAGGAGAACCATTAAATTCTCATCACTCTATAACTTTGGCTTAGAAGTTTCAGAAGGGCTTAGCTTATCGTATCTATTCCTGTTTAAGTAAACAACACAATGAAGTCATAAAAAATGGTGAAGATACACAAGACACATAGCTGATCTGGCATGAGTTAGAAAACTATTAACCTGACACTGACAACAAGATTCATAGGACTTTGTCTTGCTTACATTTGTAGTTTACTGCTACTTACTTGCCTCTAATCACATTCACTTAAAGTATCTCTTGCAGTGATGATTAAGAAAAAAAAAAAAGAAATATTTGAAAAGTTATAAATTCAACCTCATAAATATATAAGTATAAAAGTTTAGATTTGTACATTCACAGAAAGAGGACTAAGATGAAATCAGCCTGCATAATCCAAATAATTTTACATAATGCATTCCAAAATTTAAAAAAAACTAGCAAAAATACATTTAATTTACTGTCTGAATGTCATAGTTAAATTTGTCCTTCACAATGAATATGTGCCTCCTTTTTCATTTCAAATGCTTGTGTGCATTTCTTTCAAATGTACATCTTAACTTATCACTAATTCTCCTTGTTTTAAAATAGAAAGGGGCTTACTTTCTAAATATATATTATTTCTTTTTTCAACTCTGTTTTTATGTGAGGACAATCTCTGGATTAGTAGAATATCTTGAATTGTCCACATATATAAACAGGACCTATAAACTAGCTGTGCTAAGAACTGAAGTTTGGAAGTTTCCTCATTTCTGGGTTCTGGTCAATAATTGTCTATCCTTCTGCATGCAGATAGCAAAATCTATATTTCAACCAACTAAAAAATAATGTATACTAATGGTGCCCTAAAAATGGGGTAGAAATGCAAATTAATGATTTGGACTAAAGCTTCAGACCTACTCTGAGTCCAGGAACAGGTAGTAGTGGCCCAGAATTTAGTGTGTGTGGGGGGGTAATGGGAGAATGAAATCTATATTGGTGGAAACTGGAGTCCAGTTCATCAAATTAAATCAAGTATTGATAAGGGATTTCCCAGGAATGAAGAATCTGAAAATAATACTTGTGGAAATCACTGCCTGGGACTTCAGTTTATATAAAACTGCATATGTTGAGACTGTTGAGGACACCCAAAGAACCAGGCAACAAAGGTTTTGAGAAGGCCACCTTTGAGGCAGTGGAAGAATTTGCAACATCCACAGTTTATAATGGGACAGAAATACCTAGGCACCAATATAAGGTCAGGTATTAAATTGAGATAGATTTTGTCTGAGAGATTGGATTTCTGATTTATGTCTAAACTAAATATATTCTTTAATGGGCATACATGAACATTATTATACTTATTATGTAATACTGTTAAATGTGGGAGGTGTTTTGCCACCAAATATTGGGTCATTGATTGTTATTCTGTTTCATCCTAAGGTTTTAATGAAATAGTTCCATATGCAACATTTTTGTGACTTCGAATTCATTACTAATATGTTAGAATTATGAATTCACAGAAATCTTTTCTTTAGATTTGCAAGACTTTTAAAACTTAACTCCACCTTAAAATCAGACTGAAAATGCTAAAGACTGCCTACACGAAAAGTAAACATTGAACGAGCTGGAAACATTTTTTTCAATATTCTGTGAAAAATAATCCTTGATATATACTGTGGGGGAAAAAAAACACGACATTCTTCATAGGTTATCAGAAAAAGCAACGTGAAATGACAAATTGTGTCACTTTAGTAAAGTTGGGTAGGCTTATCTTATATGCCATATAAGAGACCACTTAAGCTTACCAGCTAAAAAAGCATGGCTTATTATGAAACCTACACTAAATAAATCAGCTAAACTAGAAAATATGAGATTTTTAAAAATCAAATTTATACCACATTTCTTTATTATTTTCTTTAAAACTTTTTCGTTTCTAGGATGATGTTTTGTTATTTTTTGTAGAAAGTAAATAAAATGATGTAAAACATAGTAATTTGAATAAAACTTGGTTTAATTTTAAAGTAAAATGATTTGCTTAATTTTTATATTTGAAAATGCAGGGAATATTATAGGAGACTAAAAAATAATTAACTTTTCTCACTTATAAAAAGTTAAAAGCCAAACAAACTACTAAAAGAGTCTTTTTGTGATTCATAGAAAAGTATTAATATCATTAAAATAGGGGAGCTCTCTTCTATGAAATAAAAAAACAAGCAACACAAAGGAAAAATTAACAAAGTATATAAATAGGCATTTAGTAAGTTAAAAAAATTGTCTAAAATTTTAAGGATACTATGACTTTCTAAAATTCATGTAAATTAAAACAATACTTAGATATGCCCTTTCATTACATTTGACAAAAATAAAATTTTTGACTTAAAAATAGTCCATAGCCGGGCTCAGTGGCTCAGCCTGTAATCCCGCGCCTTGGGAGGCTGAGGTGAGTGGATTGCCTGAGCCCGCGGGTTCAAGACCCGCCTGGGCAACTTGGTGAGACCTCATCTCTACAATAAATCAAAAAATTAGCTGGGTGTGGTAGCGCGCTCTTGTTAGTTCCAGCTACTTGGAAGGCTGAGGCGGAAGGATCGCCGGAGCCCAACAGATCGAGGCTATGGTGGCCGGGAGCGGCCGCTGCACTCCAGTCTGGGCGACAGAGTGAGACTCCAACTCAAAAAAAAAAAAGAAAAGAAAAGAAAAAAGTCCATAAAATCTGTTTTCATTGTAATGCAATCCTAAAATAGATAAAATTCCTAAAGTTTACAATTGCTGCTCTCTCTAACTCTTAAAGTCAAAAATTTGGAAAATTACAGCGTCAGGATAGTTGCATCATGATAGAACTATTTGTTTGTTATCGTCTTCATTTGAACATTAAGTATGATTCAAGGAGATCCCTATAGGTGCCAATTGACAAGAGAGGGACTTGATTTTGGTGTTAACTTGACTGGATTAAGGAAAACCTAGAAACCTGGCAAAGCATTATTTTGGGTGTGTCTGTGAAGGTGTTTCCAGAGTAGATTAGTGTATGAGTCTGAGTTCTTAGGTGGGGAAGATCTACCCTGGATGTTGGTGGGCACCATCCAATCATCTGAGGTTCCAGAGAGAACAAAAACAAAAGGTGAATTGGTATCTGTCTGAGAGCTGAAACAGATTTTTCTTCCGCTGCCTTGCACATCAAACTCTAGTCTCACTGGCCTTTTGACTCTAATACTTACACTCAGGTCCTGAGGCTTTTGTCCTAAGCCATGCTACCAGTATCCTAAAATCTCCAAGTTCTTGATAGCCTATCCTAAGATTTCTCAGCCACCATTATTGTGTGAGTCAATTCCCCTAATAAATCTCTCGTACATCTGTACACATATCCTATTGGTTCTGTTTCTTTGTTGTACCCTAACTACACAGATTTGGTTTGGGGGAAGCTTACTATTATTTATTCTTACTGTATTCCTTACAACATAATGGAAGAGATCTGTAAAACTGTCCCCTCACAAAAATGTTGTAATAAGTCATGTGCACAAGGCTACTTAATAGTGAAAGATGGAAGTTTAAAAGCTTATTATATTTGCTGCAAAAGCAGAATATTGCTTAATTGCAATGGCCAAGCAATAACCAGGCTTTCAAATGAATAGCATATTCTTACAAAATTTGTAGGCCACAACCACTCTGCAATACAAGTACAGTATTTTGAAGATCACAGAAGAATAAATGCAGATTAAAAAAATACAAGAAATCTTCCCTGCTAAATTACTCAATTGTGTACAGCTTCTGCTTTTTCACACAGCATCATGCTTGCCTTCAAAAATGCCCTTTTGTCAGAGAATAAAAAGAATTTCACAAGCTCAGTGACCTTCTCAATCACTTGCTGATATTGAGTTTCCTCCAGTGTTACAAAAACACATTAAATGGAGAACCATTCTTGATTGCAGATTTGACTGTCAAAGAAGATAGATTTCTGTTTATTACTAAATCTAACATTTAAAAAATAAACTAGTGCATATTTCACTTTGGCTAATGGATGACACTTTCAAAACTGCCCCACTGTTTTATTTTTTAGTCAACTATACATAACTCACAACTCTTTGGGATTCCAAAATTCTAAGACTTATTCTCTTGTTTATGTATTAATGACTGGAAAAAATGAAGCATTTTATAAATACTTATTTGAAGATTTGTTGGACTTTGCAGAAAAAAAGATGGTTTTCAATTGAATTTGCAAACCATAATGAAACTGGGTTTGATCAAGACTTCTAAAAGTGAATTTCAAAGTGTTACCAATAAAGTTTTTCTTTTTCCATTCAGCCCAGTGTATTTGGCAGAAATTTCAGATGAGTGATATAGCAGTGAGGAAAACTTTGATTTAAATATGTGTCATTTGCCTGAATTGGAATTCCTTCAAGAAGATGACATTTCAGGAACTTTTAATGATTTAAAGCCTCATTTGTTTGAAGAAGGCAGCCAAGTTACAGACTGGTTTGAAGATAATTATGTACATGTTAAGATGAGAAGACACTTCAGCAATGATGTTGCTGTCCAATCACCAGTATTGTTTCTGCCAAATCTGTGTCTGTATATGAGTGCATGTGGAATGGATTTCTCTGTACTCAAAACAATAGAGAAGCATGGAAAAATTTTATGGGGAATGTTTATATTTGTTGCTATCAAATTACAGAAGCATTTCAAAAACAGCACTGCCATGTAGAAAATAAATGTGAATACATTATCCAAATAAAGTCATGCTCTAAAAGGAAAAAAAAAAAAACAGCTGTTTATCATGACATAAAACTTGAAAATACAGTTAGTGATTGTGAAAGTCACACAACTCTTATAAACTATCTCTGTGCAATTGCCCATACTCTAGCCCTGCAATATTCTGTTTCCATGAGTAAATTTTTTTCAATGTTTTTTTTTTACTACAATAAGTTTCCTCTACACAAACAAATTCTGTTCCAAGAGTCCATTTATAAATCCAATTTGTATTCATAAGTCCAACAAAGTTAGCCTGGGTGCACAACTAACACAATCGGCTCTACAGTACCAGATACACCATCATTGCTTTTACACTTACTTCCAGAAATACTTGGCTTTAAATAAACATACTGTGCTACTGTATTCTATGCAGCACAGTACAGTAAACCAAAGCACAATCACTTGTAGGGGATACATGCATGTGACAATGTAAACCAGAATGTGAATTAACTTATGTGATTGCACACATGAACGCATGTTCGCATCTCTGAAAGTTCTCAACTTGAAGATTTGAATGTAGGAGACTTACTGTATTTTAAATGGTCAGCATTGTTTATAAAATTCATTATGCTAGGTATGTCATCTTTGAACAATTTCCAATACTGGGGATAGAAATGATGTATCGACGTTTAAAGAGCTCTAATTTATTTTCTGGACCATTTTCCTTTTTTTCTTTTTGCTTCTTCTTTTTTTTTTTTTTTTACAAAGTTGACTCCATGAATGTGTATTGTGAAGATATTGACTTTGTGTGTAAGCTTGTGCATGTACATAAAAACATTGAAATTTTATCAATAAATGATGTCCTTTTTGTACATGTACATTTGTGAAAGAAAAAATTTCTCAAGATCTTGATACATCTATCACTATATGATAGTGACCTATCTTAATTTTTGATGACCTCATCAGAAGAATTAAATTGTTCATTACAATATTTCAGCTGACCATAGTTATATAGCTGGATGAACACCATTACCAATCATAGTGATATGTGCTTATACATTTCATTTTTTAGCCTATTCCCTAATGAATATGCTTCATCTGTTCATAATTGTTATACCAGGTAACTGTCATGTGAACACCTGAGTGTTTGTATGAGGGGAGACCCCCCCAAAACAAAAGTTATCTTTCATAGGTGGGCCCCCTGTAGTACAAGCTTCCATGGCTATGTAAGTGTTCTAGGAGCCTATTTCTTGATAGGTGATTTACAAGTGCATCTGCACGCACCACACTAAGTGTTCAGCAGATTTTGACCAACAATGGCATGAATCCCATACCCCACCCTCCCTATTTGCCCATTCTGGTCCTTTGTGACATGTTTTGTGTTTCCTTCGATAAAAACAGTCCTCAAAGGGAAAGGTTTTGCCAATGTGGAAGAGAAGAAACAAAAAACCACAGAATCACTAAAAGGTATTAAAATTAATGAGTTCAAAAACTGTTTTGAGCAGTGGAAAAGTGTCTACCCAGGTGTATTGCGTCAAACAGACAGTACTTTGCCGGTGATAAGTTTAAACATATAAGAATAAATACGGCCGGGCTCGGTGGCTCAGCCTGTAATCCCGTGCCTTTGGGAGGCTGAGGTGAGTGGATTGCCTGAGTCCGCAGGTTCGAGACCCGCCTGGGCAACTTGGCGAGACCTCATCTCTACGATAAATCAAAAAATCAGCCGGGC
>CAUYQG010217105.1:0-24070 GCA_963574415.1 Tarsius wallacei | reverse complement strand
AGGTAGTGCATTTGAAACTCCTAGCCTGATAATACTGAGTGATCTATCACAGAAACTTATTAAGTGGACCTTGAACAACTATCGTAATACTATAAGAAACGGATTGACAGTAGCAGGACACTGCAGGGGTTGGGGGGTGTGGGGAGGTGGGCTTGGCAGTCGTGGGAATCTGCTTTGGGGAGGGAGGACACATCTCATCAACAAGGGTAACTGCATAATGAATATTTGTGTACTTAACACTGAATTGTACCCCACATCTTTAAAATAAAAAAGTTAAAAGTGAAAAAAAAATACTGGCCAACAGGACCAGCTCATGCCTGCAATCCCAGCACTTTGGGAAGCTGAGACCCAGGAGTTCAAGATCAGCCTAGACAACACAGCAAGACCTTGTCTCTACAAAAACATAAACAAAGTATTGCAAACGTCTCATACATTGATTCTAATAAAATACCATCTTTTAGTCTGTGAAAATTTTGATTGAAATAAACATGTATAATTTAGATATATATATATAAACAAATTAGCCGAGCATGATGGTGCACACCTGTATTCTCAGTTATTCAGGAGACTGAGGCAGAAGGATCACCTGAACCCAGGAGGTCAAAGCTGCAGTGAACTGTGATCTCGTGCCACTGCACTCCAGCCTGGACGACAGGTTGTGACCCTGACTCAAAAAAAAAAACACTGGCCAACAGAATTGCCAACTCTTTGTTCCTTACAATTTCTTTTTTTTTTATTGCTCATAATTAAGGACAGAGCAAGAAACAGGCCAAACACATCCAGGAGTTTGAACGACACAGCCTACTTAGTGTCCCCTCAATTTCTTCCATGCAGGTCCCTAGGGGACAGTGTTTCTGAAAGGTAAAGTTGTTAAGTAAAATCTGTTACCTTGCTTAGAGTCAGACCGAGCAGCTCACACACGACCCCTCACTTCATGAAGGGAGAGTGTAACGGTGAAGAAGGGAGACATGAGTCAGCCCAAAGGTCAAGGTCAGGAAAGACTCTCTCTTCACAATCACAGGTCTGGGGAGTCCCCAAAAAGGAAGATAGAAAGGCTTTGGGGAAGGGGCTGCCTGCCGTCTGCTGTGGCCGCCACAGTGGCAGGGCAGGCCGGCACTCGGGGAGCTGCAGTGTCAAGTGGCAAAGTCCCTCTGGCTTCTGCCAAGTCCAACATTTGGTTGCAAAAGAACAGCGTCTGGAAATGCTTTTTTCTTCTACTGGATGGAATTCCATATGGACGGTCACTTCAAATATATATTGAAAAGCCAAAGCTTAAGTCTACATCAACATTAAGGGGGAAAAAAAGGAAGAAAAAAGAAAACTTGGCAGAATTTTTTTTTCCTAAAATAAGCATTCCATATTCCAAAACCCTAGAAGGAAGTTTGGAGCTTGTCTCAGTTGTTCCATCTCTCCATACAAAGTGGACTAGATGGCCCTGTGGACCCAGCCGAAGAGCTCTTAGAATCTAACCAATGTTCTTCAAACTGTAGCCCTGAGGGCGAGAAATGAGGTGCACTTCCGTCTTTCCTCGTGGTCCTCTGTCTCTTTTTGTAACATGTATAAAATTCAGTTATGAGGGATTTGAGTCGCGAATGATTTTTAAAAAGGAAAGGAAAATATCTGATTATAATCATGATTATTAACAATTAACTTTAAAAATCTTTTTTAAAGCAGTTAAGATTTCAGATTCTTCAGGCATTCTGACATCCATTGCTTCCAATTCTCCTCAGGACATCACATTTCTTGTTTGATTAAAGAATTCTGAGCCCTAGGTAAGCAATATTTCTACAGTTCTAAGGGTCCATCTTACAGATAGGAAAACAAAGTCTTCAGGGGATAGAATCTTGCTGCAAAATCCTTCTTTTCCAGCAACTTGATTCAGCAATTCTTCCAACTGTGCTTTAAAAATCCATAAGACTGGAGAAAACGGAATCTTTAACTTTACTGATATAAAGAATTAATGAGCTCTGCATTCTGAAATTCTCGACTGGTTAACTTGAAGGTAACTTCTTTTAAAAACCTTTTTTAAGATAAAGATAATTTAAAAATTTTAAAGTCAAACAATGAAAAACAAGAAAACAAGCACTGGAGAAGACTCTCTTCAGGGTTCCAATGTGGCTCAATTCCAGAACACTCTTGGCTTGCACTTCCCAACCTTACCTTTCCCCCATTCCTGCCCTCACCTCTTCACTTCTGAAATCCACCACTGTTTTCACATCATAGGACCTGGACACCTGTCACTCCACTGAATAGCACCTGAGTGTGAAGTTTACCTTCCACATCTTCCCTGATGCCTGGGCTAAGAATACTGCAGAGTACATTACAGTGGCCCTATCTTACCCTGTGAAACATGATTGTATGGTATGCTCTAATTGCTGGTTTCCTTTATTAAATTCCCGCTAGACAAAGCTCAAGAAAGTCAGAGATTATCCAGGAACTAATGGTTGTGCAACGCCCAGTAATCCCCAGTAAATATATAAAGAGATACTAAGTAGCCCAAAAAGTCACTATTACTCAAAATAAGAAAGGCCTATTCTGATTTAATATAGCATATGCTTCATGTCTGAATTCAACAGTATAGGTAAAGCAGAAAGAAACAAAATATTTAAATACTGCAAAAGTATTTAATCTGAAAGAGAAGGATTTAATACACATATAAACACAAGACGGTTTTAAATTATCTTAATGAAACATCTCCATTAACCACAAACTCTTTTTTCCAAGTGAAAAAAATTATTCATTAGCACTAAAGCAATATATGTAACATCTTTGTGTTTCTTCAAAGTTACTTACTTTCCAAATAAAACCATGTACTTAACTAACCTAACTAAGTATGTATATATAATACATTTTAAAGTAAAATTATATTTTAGGGGAAAAAAAACAGTGAATCTCAACCTAAAATGATAAAGCCATAAATTGTTTAAGTGGCAATATTTGCCATTATTGTAAAGTGTTACTTTGGATAACAGAAATACTCTTCATCATTTATTGTATATTTTGTGTTTGAGAGAGAAACCAAGAGATATGTGAAACAGTGAGTTCCAGTGGAAGTTAGTGGTTGCTAAGACAATTGGTTCCATAGGATTCCTCAAATGGGTAAATTAAGGAGGAAGATAAAGTCCGAGGAGACTTTACAGAGGAGCTGGAACGGTGGCATTAGGCGAGATTCAGGTAAACGGAGTGGCATGCCAGGCAAGGGTGCCCTGAGAAAAGTCATACAGTGTCCACAGTGAACTGGATGTCCAGTGAGGATCCCAGGGGCTAGGGTTCCAGGAGCAGAAAGAAAGGGTCCCAAGACCCCAGGGAGTTAGATTCGCATTCACTGAGAACATCCAGGAGGCTTTGTACATGGAGGAGAGACCTACAAGTGTTTTCGTGTTTTAAGAAGATTCATCTACCCGTAGTACACAAAAAAGGTTGAAAATGGAGAAAAAAACCTGGGAAAGGAAGTGTGTATCCCAAGGATGGTGGAACTGGAGAGGTGAATGAAAGAACCCCTCCCAAAGTGGCTAACAGGGAGTTAACACTAAACAAGACTCAAGAGCGCCCTCACCTAGGGTTCTACAACAGCTCCTTGACGGGTGCTCATGTTTCCATCTCTGCCTCTCTGGAGCCAGGGGGATCTTTTCTCACCAAATAACACTCCTCCTTAAATGCCCTCCCAAGCTCCCTGCTACCCTCAAACAAGGCATAGAACGCTGGCAACACCAGCGGTCAAGTTCTTGCCTTTTCTCCAACTCCACGTCCCATCTCTCTCTCACTCACTGCACTCTCACACATCTATGCTCCTTTGCATGAAGCTTCCTCTGCCTGAAATTTGTCTAACTCATTTTTGCCTTCCGGACCTAGAACCGTACCTCTGACTCTCCCACATACAAACACACACCACACTCCATTCTCTGACTCACACGAATCCTCTGCGTCTCCGTTTGGGTGTCGCTTCCTTGTGAAAACTGATTCCCTCTTACAAGACTAGACGAGGTGGTCTGACTAGGTGGTTCCACAATACTGTGGATTTTCCTGTACCACCCACCACAGTCGTCATCACTTGTATGGTATCTGCCTCTTCGCTAGACTGCAAGTTCCCTGAGGGCAGGGACTTTGACATGGCTAGGATTCTGTTCACAGCACCCAGTCCAATGCTTTGAAATGTGATAGGCGCACATAAAAAGGTTCATGGGATAAATTAATGGGATACCAAAGTGTTGAGTGTTCATGATTGGAATGGTCTTCTGGCCCCAACACTTTTCTCGAAATTCAGGCCTTGGGAGAGGAAGCCACCATGCAAAAAAACAGATAACTGCCAGCAGGTTTGCATGGCTTCTTCGGGTATCTAATGACCTCTATTTGGCCTCACCTACTCAGGGTTTTATTGCCTTTTACTTATCATATATATGAATAGTCTCTGCCTATTATCACCCAAAGCCAAAGAAAATAACAATTGGCATATTCTAACCTCTATTTTCTCTCCTCTAATTCCCTACTTATGAAATTTTTTTTTAATTAAGAGATATAAAGTTGTCAAATTAAAGCATTCTTCATTTTTAACATGCCGAATGTTACTCTTAGAGGACATATTTTATTCTCCCTATCCTAAGAGGATTTTTCTCATCTGCCGTAATTCACCTATAGATGCTATCCAAACAACCCAAAGAATGATTCAGCTTCTAAGCAAGACCTGAAGCAGCTTCCCTCCTATCATGGAAAAATGCCTGATTTTTTATTTCCATTATCATGTGATTTCCTTTTGCATTGCCAGCTTTGAGGAGCACTGGCAAAGGAAATAAAAAATGCTCTTTCTCTTTCCATTTATTAAACAAGGTTCCAAGCATGCTAGAAAAACATTGACTAGAGTGTAAGCTGGAAGACAGAGCCCGTATCTCACAGTGCTTTGTGTATTATAGAAATTCAGTGAGTTTTTATACTTTCAAAATCTTATCAAATTGTCAGTCTCAGAAAGCACTTCCCTAGCTTAGAACACTGCCATGTCTTGAGCCCACCAAATGGATAAAGAACACACAGGAATTTAAATCTTTTTTTTTTCCAGAATGTAGCAGCTTTCATTGATGGGTTGTGGGTTGTCTCCAGACACCAGAACAGCTATGTTCTCTTACTTTCAGTTACCTCCTGTGCCTCCAGAATTTCACGATGCTCCACCTGGGGAAGGGATATAAATTGATTTTCCAAGGCCCAGTCATCTCTTAGCCTTAGAAACTAAGTAGCAAGGCTGGGTATGGTGGTTCATGCCTGTGATCCCAGCACTTTGGGAAGCTGAGGCGATCAGATTGCCCGAGTCCAGGAATTTGAGACCAGCTTGGGAAACATGGTGCAACCTCATCTCTACAATAAACCAAAAAAATTAACGCCGGGCTCAGTGGCTCACGCTTGTAACCCCAGCATATTGGGAGGCAGAGGTGAGAGGATTGCCTAAGACCGGGGGTTCGAGGCCAGCCTGGGTAACTTAGCAAGAACTCATTTCTACAATAAATCAAAAATTAGCCTGGTGTGGTGGTGCACACCTGTGATTCCAGCTACTTGGAAGGCTGAGGCAGAAGGATCGCCTGGGCCCAGCAGATAGAGGCCGCAGTGGCTGTGAGCGTGCCACTGCACTCCAACCTGGGCAACAGAGTGGGACTCCGACTCAAAACAAAAGAAAAAATTAACCAGATGTGGTGGCGTGCACCTATAGTTCCAGCTACTTGGAGGAATGAGGCATAAGGATCACCTAAAACCAGCAGGTCGAGGCTGCTGTGGCCATGATCATGCCACTGCACTCCAGCCTGGGCAACAGAGTAAGACTCCAGCTTAAAAAACAAACAAGCACTCAACAGCAATAATCTCTGGGTTTTTTGTTTTGTTTTATTTTGTTTTTCCTTCTCTTTTTCCAGAATGCTGCAGCTGTTTAATATCAGCTGGGGTGGAGTCTGTGGGGGAAGCTGCTAATGAGTAAGGGTAAAGTACAGGAAAGCAAGAACATGACCTACCAAAGGCCCCTCTGCCCTGCCTCAGTGGCTTGGTCCTTCTTTGGCTGCATTTCTCTTTGTGCTGGATCACACCCTTCTGAATCAGATTAGGGATTTCCACTGCCAGCCCTGGGCCCAGCCCCAGAGCCATAAGATGAGCTAATCCAAACTTGGGCATGTTCCTGGCCCACAAAGGTTTGACGTGATCTGCCACCCCTGTACATCTTTGCTGCCTTCCATCCAGCTCAGGGACTGCAATTTCTGGAGCAGTGGTGCGATAGGTGACAGGAATGTCAAACTCGATGTCAAACTCATATTTGAGGAGGTCATGGATGTGCCAGCATTTTCCAAGCCACCAAGCCCCTTCCTTGCTGGACTCCAGTCGGAACCAATCATTGTCGGCATTCTTGTCATTCTCCACATACCGGATAAGGGATTGATATCCTTCCTTCAGTTTCTGCACCCACAAATCCCGATCTTGGGGTCCGGCATTCGTCTTCAGCGCCAGGATCTCAGACACAGCACGCCGGGTAGCCTCATCCACCCTCTTGGACCAGCAGGACTTTAAGCAATAAAAGGCTATAAAAGGATTAAAAAGGAAAACTGGAAGAGAAAACCTGAATAAAATGAAGTTGTATTCACCCAACTCTTTGAGACTTAACTCAGAGATCAAGAGAATATCAGTGTTACACTGCTATCACTGTCTGTGCCTCTCTGTTACAGTTGTTTACATGCAGAGTGTGAGTTTTTCTCTCTCGTGGTTCCTCTATCTACTATAAGCCAGGTATGTCATAAACCATTCCACTTCAAGAAGACATGTGAGTAAACTAAAACATTTAGGTTTCAGAGAAAGGTTCTAAAAGTAAGAATCGTATAATACTACCAAAGTTGTTTAAAGTACAATCAAATTATCTTCATCTGAGGTTGTCAAGAAATGAAGACATCTGGCTTAACATAGTAGCCAAGTGATACAGATTTCCAAAAAATTAGAAAATGGTACATTATACTATAATGAAAAATTGTGTCTAACATGATCTAATTTGTACTTGATCCAAATTCCCTCTTGGTCTTCCCAAGTCCAGTGACCAGCATTTAGAATGTCATTAGGCATTGCCTTTTATAGGTCGGAAGAAAAAGAAGAGAGGAACTGAGCTGAAACTAGCCCGTAAGGTATCTGGAAAGTTTTGCATTATTGAATAAATCCCTGATCCTGAGAGTGACTCATTTATTTACATGTCACCTTCTCTCTTTGCAGATGGCAATTTAATGACAACCCCACTTCAAATTAAATAGTCACGGAGTCAAGAAATATGAATTCCTGCCTTGAGCCTGCCACTACCTTTGTGACTTTGAGCAGATCAAAAAAACTTTGTAAAATAAGGAGACTGCTGAAATAGTTCATCAAGATCAAGAAAGACCCTGTCTCCGATAAAAATCTATGACGGTAAGAATAGCCATTCTTAGAAAGTTCTATGAAAGAAAAGTAGCAATGGAATGTTGAAAAGATACTTTGCCTTTTTATGTTCAGCAAGTGTGAAAAGCAATGCATGAACACAACAGTCACTCTATTGTGGGAAGACCCTGAGAACTGGCAGTGAAGTCTCTGTCTCTCCCGAAACCTCTCTAAGGAGACCTGGGTGTAGTAGTGGCGATGAGAGTTAGGCCTTTAGGATGGGCAAAGTTAGACCGGGAGGAGGGCTTTAGAACAAGTTCAGGGTAGGGAAGCACCATCTACAGAGCTGAGGAGCCCTGCCTGAGTCCCATCCTAGCTCCCCTGCCTGTTACCTCTGGACCCAGGACTACCTGCCTTCTGCCTTCATTGTTCTTGCTTACAGCTTGACATTTCTTGGTCACCATTCCCATCTTGATATCCTGACATCTTGATACCTTTTACCTAGGCTGCAATATCTCACCCAAGCTCTTTTGGCTGTTTGAACTTTGAACTCAGATTCTCGCCACCTCAACTATTTTCCACATTCTTATCCCAGGCCTTGGGTTGATAGCTTTTATTGATGGTTTTTACCAGTCATCCCCCAACACTAGGCCCCAGACAGGAAAGACACCGTCTATGGAATTTATTTCTACCCAATGCTGAAAACATTCTAAGTGTTCCTTCAGTTCATTCCTTGTCTCAACAAATGATTCTTTGGAGCCTTCGAGGTGCCAGACACTATAAATGAAACAGCAAATAGCAGGTGGGAACAAGCGCTGAGATGAAAATGACACAGGGCAATATTGTAGCATTGCTGTAGACTACTTCATGTTGGGTGGTCAGGAAAGGCCTCACTTAAGTGGGGAGACATTTAAGCCAAATCCTGACTGGTAGGAAGGAGGAATCCATGCAAAGATCTGGGGAGAGGAAGAGCAAAATAAACTCCTCTGGCAAAAGCCTTGAGACATAAACGAGGTTGGTGAATTGAGGAACAGAGAGGCCAACGTGGCCAGAACATAGGGAGCGAGGTGGAAAGAAGTCACTGTGAAATGAGAGAGTTAAACTGAGGCATGGAAAGGAGGACAGGGTGGGCTGGAATCATGGAACTTAGATTTTATCTCAAGGGCAGCGGAGGCTTTAAGGAGTGAAGTGGCATGACACAGTCTACCTTTTAAGAGATGATGAGGAGACAAGTATAGAACCAGGAGATCCGCTATAAGCCTATTGCAAAGGTCCAAGCAAGACATGCTGGTAGCTTGGACTAGAGTGGTAACTACAGAGATTTTTTTTAAGTGGGTATAATTTCCAGATCGAGGTGATAGACTAGCTAATTGGTTAGAATACGCCATGAGGAAAAGAGAAATCAAAGACAACTTGTAGGTTTTTGGCATCTGGGCACATCACTTACTGAGATGGGTAAGCCTGGGGAAGCAATGGTCTACTGGTAAGTGTTTAACAACCAACTCTCAGTAAAAAAAAGATCCTTGAATTGTAGCGTGTGGCACATACTCTCACCATCGTCTAATTCCCTCTACAGAAATGACGTCACTGAATGAGAGATGGTCACGAGGTGGTTTTCAGGACTTGGTAGAAACTGGGTCCAGCACATTGTTGATGGTAACAAGTTTTGAGGAGGGAATAAAGTCAAGAATTCTATTTTGGCACCTACTAAATTTTTAAAAACCCTGGTCGGACTCGGTGACTCAGTGTCATCCCAGCACTTTGGGAGGCCAAGGAGAGTAGATTGCCTGAACCTGCAGGTTCGAGACCAGCCCGGGCAACTTGGTAAGACCACATCTCTACAATAAATCAAAAATTAACCGGGTGTGGTAGCACGCACCTGTAGTTTCAGCTGCTTGGAAGACTGAGGAGAAAGGATCGCAGGAGCCCAGCAGGTCGACGCTGTGGTGGCCATGAGTGTGCCACTGCCCTCCAGCCTGGGTGACAGAGTAAGACTCCAGCCCCCCAAAAAACCAAAAAAGCCTTATTAGATGTCTCAGAGTCAAAAGTTATCGTATTTTTGCACAGTTGTATATAATTGTGTAATTGCACTTATACATGAGAACTAACTCATATCTTTGCAATCGAGGTACCTGGATTATCCTAATTCCCTCTAGAAATGTCTTCACTGATTTATTTTCTCTTCCTTCATTCTCCTCTTTTTCTGTCCTCTTTATTTTGTGCATACACATGAATGTGCGTGTGTTCACTTTCTACTACTGCTTTAACACGTTACCACAAACCTAGTGGCTTAACACAAATATATAATCTTACAGTTCTGTAGGTTATAATTAACTTGGGACTCATGGAGCTAAAATCAAGGTGTCAGCAGGCTGCTTTCTTTTCCAGTGGCTCTAGAAAAGAATGTTTTCTTGCCTTTCCATTTTCTAGAGACTACCCTCATTCCTTGATTCTTGACCCTCTTTCTCCATTTTCAAAGCAGCAAGTTGAGTCCTTCTTCGCCGTCATCTCTCTGATCTTGCTTCCCTCTTTCACTTTTAAGGACCTTGTGATTATGATAGGTCAACCCAAGTATCCAGGATAATCTCCCTAAAGTCAGACAATCAGCAATCTTCATCTTCCTACCATGGTAACAAATTCCAGAAAATAGGATGGTGGACATCTTTGGGTGGCCATTAGTTCACCTACCATAGTAAATGTGTATATCTATATGTATGTATGTATGTATATATATACACACACTAGGGATAACGCATATATTTTTATGCTCGTATATCTCTGCACAAATATCCATATATGCATGTAAAGACAAATTTATATCAATACCCTCATATATTTCTATAACACAAAAAATCCACTTTTTTTACAAGAATTTTGTTCCAGAAGGAATTCCCTCTCTACAAGAACAACTTGTGTACAGTTTATCCCTCCTTATCCATAAGAGACTGACTCCAGAACCTCTCATGGATACCAAAATCCAAGGATGCTCAAGTCCCTGATATAAAATGGTGTCATATTTGGGCATTAACTATGGACATTCTCTGTATACATTAAATCATTTCTTGATTACTGATAATACCTAATAAAATGTAAATGTTATGCAGATAGTTGTTCTACTATATCATTTAGGAAATAATGAGAAGGGAAAAAGTCAGTACGTGTTCAATAAAAAAGCAATATTTTTCCAAATTTTTTTTACCTGTGGTTGGTTGGTTGAATCCATGGGTGCAGAATCAGTGGATATGGAGTGCCCCTGTACTTTCTTTGTTTGGTAAAAAGGACTAGAAAATTTATCATGTGCCCTTATCTTTTTTAAAAAAGTTTAGAGCTAAATTTACATATCAGATATAATAGCTTACTAATCTCGGGTGACCACTACATCTGTTTACCATCTTTTTCTTTTCTTTTTTTTTTAAAGCAGGATTTACTAAGAGGACATAAAAGCGCCCACAGTGGGAGGGGATCAGAAGAGGTTGCCCTGTTTACCACCATTTTTTTTTTTTAGTTGGAGTCTCACTCCGTTGCCCCGATTGGAGTGCAGTGGCCGCTCCCGGCCACCACAGCCTCGACTTGCTGGGCTCCGGCGATCCTTCTGCCTCAACCTTCCAAGTAGCTGAAACTACAGGCGCGCGCTACCACGCCTGGCTGATTTTTTGATTTATTGTAGAGATGAGGTCTCGCTTGCCCAGGCAGGTCTCGAACCCGCGGGCTCAGGCAATCCACTCACCTCAGCCTCCCAAAGGTGCGGGATTAAAGGCTGAGGCACCGAGCCCGGCTTGTTTACCACCTTTTAATTAAAATATTGGCTCTGAATTTGAGTGTTTGCTTCTAAGTGTACTGTATTATATTCATCTCATATTGGAAACCACCTCAAGTGATTTTTATGGAGCTAGAGTAAGTTATAAGATACAAACAATAACAGCTCTGGAGGAAATCTCAGGAAAGCAAAATGTTAGTGTTACACATTTTTTTAACTCCATGAGGACCACAACATTAAAAAAAGAAGTCATGGAAAGCTGAAACCATGTGGCAACAAGACTCCAAATCTCTTAGAAGAGGAAGAATGTTCACACTTACTTTCCATTTTCCACAGTTTTGAGCTCTGAGCCATTCCAAGAAAATCAAAAGGTGATCATCCCAGTCAGACAGAATAGTCAAAAGAAAAAAGAAAGAAAACTTTCCAGGAAGAAATGGAGCCTGAGTGACTGGATGCTCTCGCTACAGGGAAAGCTTCGAATTTTCAAAGTCATGCCACTCCCTGGGCATTCATCCTTTCCTAATACTTCATCTCTAGAACTAAGATGCCCACGGGCATTTTAAAGGATTTCAGAGATGCCGCTGTATGTGCAGGACATCACACACATTACAAGGACGAGGCCCTGGCTGGAAGTAATCCCAGCTATTCCACAGCCTGAGCCATGACCCATACCCACTGCTGTCCTCAGTGGTGTGCTGCATCAGTTCACCCCCACCTATAAAAGTAACTCATGAGTCACATATCTGGATGTGACCTCCAAAAGGGATTACTGGCCTTCTGAGAGCAAGCATACCCTCCTCGCTTCTGCACTGGGCGATCCTCCTCTCCAGATGACCTAGGCACGCACTAAGGAAAAGCTCAGAAATAGGGAGGGTCAGGAAGGAGTCTCGTGTGGACAGTGAGTAGACGCTCTGATCATGCACTGCTCCACCTGAAAGAACAGTGATCTCCTTGAAAATATCTTCTTTCAAATCAGGAGGCAGAGCTGAGCTCAGAATCCAGTACCAAAATCTGTATGTGGCCGTGGGCAAACCACTTAGATCTCCAGGCCTGGGTGGTCTTATCTCTGAAATAGGATGAATGATGGTGTCCACCTTGTAGATTTGCTGTGAGGATGAAATGCCATGATATAGGTGAGATCTGTGGCATCCATACCCTGTGGATGTTTACAATGGGTATTGATGAAAATAACAAACATTAATAACGCCCCAACTAGAATGTCAAAAACACATT
Organism: Tarsius wallacei; assembly: GCA_963574415.1. Lineage (NCBI taxonomy): Eukaryota > Metazoa > Chordata > Mammalia > Primates > Tarsiidae > Tarsius > Tarsius wallacei. Next base: position 11,721 of record CAUYQG010217105.1, on the reverse strand, counting down.
GCATACTGAGTAGCCTGACAAGATCTATTTGCTTGCATTCTCAAAAGAAAGCTCTAGAAATAAATTTCATCCGTAGAAAGCAACATAGCAAGCATTTAACGAGCAAACAGCCTGCAATAACAACCTATTATTTGTTGCAGGTATACTCTATACCAGTTACTGGACTAAGTAATTAGTGAGACTAGCATAATGTAACATTTACAGTGACCTTGTATGCATTCATTTTCACTTTACAGAAAAGTTAATTACTTACCCAGGTTAGTTGCATCTTTAGCCCAGACCTGTTTTGAGGTCAGAGCTGATGCTGTTGACTATATGTGTTGTTCCATTTATTGCACCACAGAGAGAAACTGGAAATCCCACCAAATATCAGTCTTCTAAATATCCATTCATATGGTTACAGCACAGTCTTTTTCCAGACAAGGCCTCCCCTCACTGAGGTCCAGCTCCCTCCCTTGCTTTGCAACGTCATAAGCCAAATTGTCTTTTATTTTGCAGCCTCTGCCGGGTCTTCTTCTGGACACTGCCCTCTTGCTCCCTGAGGTCTCCTGCTGGCAGGTCCCCAACTCTTGAATTATGAGGACACAGTCTTCTCAGTTCCTTCCTATGATGGCCCCATTTTTGGTTCTGTTTCCTCCCTCCTCCTAGAATGCAACTTTAGCATTGGCTGAGTACTTCAGATCAGAAGTCACGTGAACTTTTAAATCCTGCCTCCGACATTGACTAAATATATGGCCTTGGGTAAGTCATGTATAACATCCAGTTTCTTAATCTGTCAAATGGAGGTAATAATCGTATTTATCACATTGTTTTTTTAAAAAAGATTATACAATTAAATAAAGATTAAGTGTGCAGCTTTTAGCGTAATACTTGGCAGAGAGCTATTATTCCATATATATAAGATGGTGTTATGACACTCATCATAATTTTAACATTTGCAGTATACTTTTATGACACATTTGAAGTGTCATATTCACTTAGTGTTTCTAGTTCCTGTCACAGTGCCCAGCCCCTGGATATGCCCTATTGAACACTTGTTGATTGAAATAATGAATGAATAAATGCTACTAATGAATCCTTTATCAGGCAAATAACAATCTACTCTCACATTTCACCTGGTGGTGATGTAATGAATTTTCCTACTTGAGGACTCCTAGCATTTGCCTTCAACAGAATACTTTGGCTTCAGAGACGTAGAAGCCTTCTACTTAAAGTGCAGTATGAAACCTCTGCATGATTCTCTTTCCAAACACTTAAAGATCAACACTATTTGTCTTGGCTTCTAGAATCAGACTGCTGTTACTTTGAGAGTGATATGACACAGACCCTGGGCCACAGGGGACCCAGTTTTATTCTGATTATATACATGGTCACAAAGCCTTCCTTCCAAGGAGGTTTCCCTTCCAAGGAGGTTTCCCTGCATGCCTCCCTGAGCTTTTGGCGTGTTGTGACTAATGATTAATCACTCTAGTGGGAAAAAAACAGCTAAACCCAGGAAGAAGGAAGGAGATGAAAAGAAGAGCCAGTGTGGACTGAGTTTGGAGACTGAATTCTAGAGAATTTGGAGGAAGTATTTTGGAGAAAACAGCAATGTTGGCGACATTGTGAGATGGATAAGAAAATATTTTAACATATTTTTCTATGTGTGGTCCGAGAATTCATCTTTCAAGCCACTTCGCAAAGCTTCATTACACATTTGCATAGTTTTTCCATGATTTTTGAAATATATAACTAGTGTTTCTTTCGAACAGGATACCATTCTAAGATTGCCTCAAACAGATCTTGTTTCTTTTAGCTTTCATACATACTTGGCCAATGAACATCCATTGCTATAAACTGGTCCATGCAGGTAGACCCATTTCTCTTTGTTCAACACCCTTACCCATACACATCAGCACATGAAGCCCTGTGTCATGACTTTCGCCCTTCAAGCTGCCCTTTGCATCCATGTCGGTTTCATTTCAGATGCATCAAAATGGTGATCTAAAGATGCCGACATATCCTCCAACACAATTCCCCGAGGATTGCTGTTCTTTTTTGGACAGATTTCTAGCAAAATTGCATTCCGTGGCTCTTTTCTTCAAGGATTTGTTGGCCTCCCCAATATCCACAGAATAGTAAGGAATATGAGGGTCTTAAGACTAGTTCTTCAGGCCCGAGGGCTTCTCTACTCTCCCAGCTACTCTCAGCATGACCTTCATAAAAATTGCGGAAACTCTCAGGACGCCAAGTTTTTCTTCTTTCATTTTGAAAAATATATCTCGAATTTTGAATAATACATACTGATTACAAAAAGCTCAGAAAATGTGAAATTATATAAAGTGAAACTCTTGCTTTCTTTCTACTTGCTACTCTGATCGGTGTTACAATGGCTATCTTCCTATATTTTTTCTGTACATATGTATTTAAAATAGTATATAATGTAATTTCTACTATAAAAATATGTATTACATTATAAAATATGCAATTTTCTTAAGACAACATTCTACTAGACACAATAGTCTGTGAGTTACTGTTTTCATGTTTGCGAATTTAAACAATAATAGAAGTAGAGTTTTGGTGAGACTTGAGTGAAATAATGGCTATGAAAACAATTTGACAAGTATAACATGCAACACAATGGTATCATCTTATTATTACAACTAGGAGCTTTACGCACATAGTCTGCTCTTTTACTCTATATGGTGCTCAGAATGACCAGCTTTTCTTCTTTCTCCCAGTTTCTTGAAAATACTTTTTTTCTCAATCCAAAGACTCTTTAAAAAATATTTTACCAGCCGAGCGCGGTGGCTCATGCCTATACTTCCAGCACTTTGGGAGGCCGAGGTGAGAGAATTGCCTGAGCCCATGGGTTCAAGACCAGCCTTGGCAACTTGATGAGACCTCATCTCTACAATAAATCAAAAACATTAGCCGGGCATGGTGGCGCATGCCTGTGGTTCCAGCTCCATTCAGAAGGCTGAGGCAGAAAGATCGCCTGAGCCCAACAGGTCGAAGCTACAGTGGCTGTGAGCATGCCACTGCACTCCAGACCGGACAACAGAGTGAGATTCCAACTGAAAAAAAAATGTACCATGTCTGAAACCAACATACACATTACAGTAAATAGTGTCCTACTTTAATGTGGTAGCATTTTTTTTCTATCTGACTGATTCATAAAATAATGACATATCTTATGACGTCTTAGATTTGGTGAAATATACTAGGTATATGTCTCTTCTTTCTTTAATAATTTGACTACACGATTGTCTCCTTAGGTAAACAGCTTCATCTCTCCATGCCTCCACATCTTCATCCGTTACATGGCGATAATATTTAAAGTGTTATTATGAAGAAAGTTCCTAGCTTAGACCCGGCTTAAATAGATGCTCATTAAATATGAATCATCCTTTTCTGTGCTCCTCTAAATCACATTCAAATCCTCAAGCTGGTATTTCAAAGCCTGAGCCACATCACTGTGTGTCACATACTCTGTTCCCCAAACTTACCCCATGCTCTCCAGCTCCATCCCCCTGGAGTTGTCCATCAAAGTCCCATTCACCCAGTGTCAACACACACAGAATTGTTGATGATGTTCTTGGAAAAGAAACGATGTCTTTCATACTTGAGCCTCCCAGCGCCCTATTTGTGCTAAGCCGTATTTTCGGTTATTTTTGTCTTCTCCTCATCCCCCATCTGCTAGGACTTTCTTCAAAACAGACCTTCTTTACCTGTGCCCTGCCTACAACAGCACACTGCCTTACAGAATGCAAGTGTTCAGTAAATAACTTTGCATTCATGTCTACGTTTATGACTCATTGTTCCCAGGAATTGCAACATTTCCAATATTTTGAATCTCACATAGTTTCAAACTGAATTTTTCTTTGTTTGAAAATATACTTAAAGGTAGCTTGTAGAGAAATATTATCTTCATTCCCTCAAATCCTTATTTTAGAAAAAGGATTTTATATTCAATTTACTTTGTTTATTTTGAAGACAAATACATAAACTTTCCCATGTGCAAAATGAGCAAAGGTGAATCAGTCCACTGTAGTTGGTACTTGTTACTTAAGCAGAAACAATACTGAAGACAAAACTACCTGAATATTCTGAAATGTGACTATCCATCTAACTTCACACAAGACAATTGACAAAACTTTTGTCCTGTATAAACTAAGGTTGTGACTATAATATCTAGCAGCTACATACGTTTTCTAGCTATTGAAAATAGAAGTGTAGTTTATTAGCCTCCGTGATTTGACATCAATGATTTTGTAAGAGAATGATTCTCTTTGTAAATAATATACACATGCATCTTGCTAAAATTGTGCAGAGAAACAGAGACCTCCAGTGGTTAAACAACTTTACACAGAGAAAATGTAGACAACATAAAACAGATGGAAAATACATATTGGCTTATCCGCCCAAGGGTTCTTCAGTCTAGTTTCTTTCCTGCCATGTATTTTGGTACTTCATCAGCTTCTGTCTGGGTGTCTGAAGACAACTGTGTTCTCACCATCACACTGGAAAAATTGTATTCCGCTCTAAGAGAGCTTGTTACTAGAAAGCTCACCTGATGTTTATTTAAAACTATTTTAATAATGTCATATAAAGTAAACTATATCTTCCAATTATTTTATTTGACATTTACTGAGTAGTTTCACAGCTTGTAAGTATTAATACTTCAATAGATTTTTAAAAAGTAACTCTCAATTGTTCCTTGCTAGAAAAATGACATGGATTGGATTACCTATATGTAAGAAGAAGTTACACATGTAGACAAGTATAACACCATTTTAATAATTTTAAATCAATGAAGAAAAGCAATAAAACAAAATCAGACTACAAAATATATTTTCTAAAGCAAAGATTATTTCTATTAATTATGTAATTACACTTAAGCCTGAAAAAATGTTTCCAAAGAGAAATGCATAAGATACATGCGTTAATAAAAATCAAAAGCACAAAAAATGCTTGAATAGAACTAAAGGAGGGTGTTTTGGAACGGTCTGTGGGTCTTCGTAAACTATAGGTTTTCTACATTATATTAAATATTTCTCCCAAGTGGGAGGCAGAAATTCAGTTCATTATCCTTTGTTTTGCTTATAATATTAGAGGACCACATAGCTTCATTCATTCAATGAACAAGTGCTTAGCTATATGTTGAGGATATAAAGATGATAATTTTCTTAATTTTTAACTAATAATAACAAGTTTTCACCAAACACTAAAGTACAAATTAAGTTTCCTCAATTACTCAACAAAATGAAAGCAAGCTTGTCAAATGCTTAAGTTTGTTCTGTATTTTTCAAATAAGGCTGGATAGAGTAATAAGCAGTGTTTTCCAAAACACGTTTCCCACGCAAACAGTCACACACGTCTTCTTTCCCAAATCTCCATGTTTTGGACATTTTCTCTCTCTAAATACAACTCTGAAGCCAAATGCATAGGAGACACAGTAAAGAAAATTTTGGCTGTGTAAGATATTATTACACACTTATGTACTATCATACTTAAGATCAGGACACCTGAGGTCAAATCTACTCTAGACAGAGGCTTTGTCTTTGAATTCACGGTGCCAGCCATTAGGCAGAAACTCAATAAATGTCCTACCAATGAATGACTCGGATAAAATTATGTCACTCATCTTCGTCTTTCCCAAACACATCAAGGGACTCAGTCTGTTATCCTAGGCTCAGATCAATCAAGTGTGATTTTATCAAGTGAAAACTCACATGGTGTAAATCTAAATCGCAGGTGGTATCAACGAAACAGGCTGCTTGGTACAGATGGATACTGTCAAAGCCTTTATTGGCCAATTTCTCATTCAGTGTGTCAAGGAGGAGATAAAGTACATGTTTTTAAATCCCCTTACTTGAGAGCTGATAACCAAAGCTAGATTATGCTCTGTTCTCTTCCTGATTTTGTCCACTGATCAGAATACTAAAAAGTACTAAAAGCAGAGTCAGAAGGGAGGGAGGGAGGGAGGATTCATATTCTGCACAATCTATTTCTGGATGGATTAATGGATATGAGTATTTGCCCAGATAACCAACCAATTCCACAAGCAGAATGATCAAGTCCTCTTTTGCAGGAATAAGGAAGAAAAACTTTAAAAAAATGAAAAGCCATAAGTTTCAAATAGCTCTCTAGTCATAACCCACTTATGATTCAATCAAAATATAGTCTTTCTAAAAATATTTCATTGCTTCTAAAAACAAAAAATCATTTTGCTTCTTCCTGTACTGTATACTTCTTCATAGTGTACACATTTGCTGTTTCCTTGGACATTTTGTGCTTACCAGGAATGTTCCTGTCCTTTTCTGTGAGCCTAAAAGCACCAGATTTCTGGACCGTGTAAACTGTGAATGAGGACCTGATGTTACATATTTCTGAAACAACAGAGTAACAAATTTTTCTTTAGTGTCCCATGTGTCATATTATATCCAAACTCTCTTGGCTATTTCCAGATCTTGATATTGTAACAACATGGTGTATCTAACGTTTTCATTAGTAAATGAACATTTGGTTCACAAAGCATGGGTGAGGGAAAATAAGGAAGAGCTGAAAGAAAAGATACATTCGTAATGAAAGAAAATAAACACAAAACTTCCCCAAAGAAGCAATTTAATTTTCTATTACAAAGCCCCCAGACTGCAGGACTTTACCTACCAAAGTCACACACGTTTCAGTTTTTTGGTGCTTGCATGTGTATGACTCATGCAAATAGGAAAATAATATAGACTAGTAGTTAAGTGTAAGGACCGGGAGATGGAGAGACTTGTTCATTGACCCATCAAGGGATCATGGCAAAATTACTTTCCCTCCTTGTACTCTACCTCCTTATCTGTAACATGGTATAACAGAGCAACACACCTCTTAATGAGAATCAAATAGAGAAGAATTCATACGGAGATCTCAGTACACGGCCTGTCCTTGAGAAACATTAACATATGCTTACTACTTATTAGCTGCCTAAGTTAAGGCAAACTTAATATGCATTAAAATGATCTGGGCCTTAGGCTGGACTTGGTGGCTCAGCCTATAATCCCAGCATTTTGGGAGGCCAAGGCGAGTGGACTGCCTGATCCCGTGGGTTTGAGACCAGCCTAGGCAACTTGGCAAGATCTCGTCTCTACAATAAGAAAAGAAAATGATCTGGGCCTTAAAGAAAATGTGGTGCATACATCAACAAAGTACTATTTGGCCAGAAAAAAAAAGAATGAAATCCTGTCATGTGCAGCAACATGAATAGAGCTGGAGGTCGTCAAGCTAAGTGAAATAAGTCGGGAACAGAAAGACAGGTGCTACACGTTCTCACGCATATGTGAGAGCTAAAATAAAGTGGATCTCCCTGAGATGGAGATGAAGTGATAAGTAGCAGAGGCACAGAAGGGTGTGTGGGCAGGAAAGGAGACTAAAAAGAGATCGGTTAAGGGATACAAACACACAATTAGATAGAACAAATAGGCCCCAGTATTTGACAGCAGAGAAGGGTGACTAGTTAACAACTTGGCATTGTATATTTCAAAGCAGCTAGGAGAGAGGACTTGAAACGTTTCAACACACAGATGGCTCAAGGTGAGGGATATCCCAAATACACTGACTTGATTATGACACATTCTGTGCATGTAACAAATACTCACATGGACCCCATAGTTATGGAAAGTATTTTGTATTCATTTTAAAAAGAAGAACGATCCTAGCAACAAAAAAAAGCTTTCAAATGAAAACTCCAGAGGGTGTGAAGCCTAAATGAACACCAAGAGTCAAGGGTCTTCCTCATTCTCATTCTCTTCTGTTGAGTGCCTTCTTGTTGGCGTCTTTCCCTGGGCTTCCAAGGAGGGACAGTTCTCTGGGTCTCCTCCCACGAGTCTGATGATTTCTCTCTTTTTCTTCCTCACCTGAAATGTGTATGATCCAAGTTTTTGCCCTAAATGCTTCCACTTTTCTTTCTCAACTGCCTTGTTCCTTTGAACGGCCTTGTCAGCCTCCTGTTTCCATTTGACATTTCTATGGAGATGGCTTCCACACGTGAAACACAAGCCAAGTTCTCTCTTTAAGGTTCCGATCCATATTCCAGCTGCTTCTGGAAGTTCTACCTGTCCCTTCTGCCTACCATACACAACCAGCTTCTCTTGACTTTTCTAGTCCTGCTCATGGTGTGGCCATTCTCCCAGGAATCGAGAATTACAATCTTAGCATCACCTGTCATTCGTTTTTTCTCTTATCCTCCTTCTCTGGGTTTTAGCTAAGTTCTATCAATGCTGCCACTGCAACATCTTTCTAAGTCATTATCTCATCTGTTCCTCCTCCTCTTTCTTGTTCAGTCCTAATCACCGATCATTTGCTATACTGGAAAGCCCTCGTATGGCTCTCTCTGCCCTCAAAATATCCTCCAGTCCTAATCCGTTTATCACAATTCTGATTAAGCCACTGATTAAGAACGTTCAGTAGCTTTCCATCATCTGTCGGAGAGCCAACCTCTCTCCTCTGCCCCTCTCAGGCACCTATGACACGGCCCATACCTCATCTGTCCAGCACGATTTCCTGCTTCTTCATGACTTCTCTACTCCAGCCCAACTAAATCAGTTGTTCATTCCAACCCACATTCTAAGATTTCCAATATCACAGCTTGTTCACGCATTTCTCTACCTCAAAACCCTTTCCTCTTCTCTGCTAAGGCCATTACTTTCACACACAAGCAAGTAATCTCTCGCCTCCTCTTAATCTCTCTGACCACCCATCATTTTTTTAAAATGCCTTCTATTTGCACTTTTTATTATCATCATTTAGGTATATACCTTGTTACTCTTGTGAACTACAAGTCTATAAAGGCAGGACCTACAAATAATGCAGTTTGGTATCCACCATTATTTCCAGCACAGGGCTTTGCATATACTACATCTTTGACAACTTATTTTAATTATCAAAATAATTATGAAACATCCTTCTTGACTTTTATCCAGCAAGCACGAACTTAATTGCCAGCTCAGGATCCAGTCTGCCTGATGAGAGGACAGTATCAATGAAATATTGTATGGCTGTTGCACAGACTATCGAGAATTACTTTCAAATAAGCAGAGTCATTGCCACAAAAATGCAGTCAACAAAAGGCCTAACATCCAGGATCTACAAGGAATGCAACGTGCCGAAAGGAAAAAAACAAACAACCTCATTCAAAAGTGGGCGAAAGACACGAATAGACACTTCTCAAAAGAAGATATACGGGCAGCCAACAGACACATGAAAAAGTGCTCAGCCTCACTCATCGTCAGAGAAATGCAGATCAAAACCAAATTGAGGGACCACCTAACCCCACTAAGAATGGACATCATTCATAAAACAAACAATAGCAGATGCTGACAAAGATGTGGAGAAAAAGGAATGCTTCTACACTGCTGGTGGGAATGCAAACTAGTACAACGTCTTTGGAAAACAGGGTGGTGATTTCTCAGAGAATTAGACATTGACCTTCCATATGATCCAGCAACTCCCCTACTGTGAATATACACAGAGGAACTCAAATCATTCTACAAAAAAGATACCTGCACATGCATGTTTATTGCATCACTAGTCACAATAGCAAAAACATGGAACCAACCATGCTGCCCATTGAAACTGGACTGCATTAAAAAAATGTGGTACATATACACGATGGAATATTATGCAGCCATAAAGAAGGACAAATATATGGACTTTGCAGCAACTTGAATGAATTTCGAGTCTATCATACTCAGTGATCTATCACAGAAACAAAGAAGAGAGTACCACATGTTCTCAATCATAAGTGGACCCTGAACAATTACCATAATACTATAAGAAAGGCATTGGCAGTAGCGGGATACTGCCAGGGTGAGGTGGCGGGGGGGGGTCAGGGGTGGGTCACAACATCAATAAGAGTACCCGATCTCAAACCAGGCAGAGTGGGGACCAAAGGGAGGCCCAAACTTGACCTGTATGATGACCACTTGTATACCTAATCCTGAATTGTACTCCACACCTTTAAAATAAATAAATAAAATAAATGCAGTCAACAAACCAAGTAGACACAAGCACACTCCTGGTGACAAGATAACACAAAAATCAAGAAAACCCACATCATCTTTGCGAAATCTCTCTTTCTTTACAGGTTTCAACTCTAAATGCAGCCTCATTCACTGGTAAGAATAAAATGAATTTGCCAAATCCTCCTGAAGCCTGTTTATTTACGCTTTCTGTGATGTTTTTAGGTTTCAGCCCTTAATTAAATGTATATTTTGAGATGTTAAATCATTTTTGTTTCTGCTTAACCTCTTGTTTAAGGAGCTTTTGTGCCAACACCATATCAAAACCTAGCTGGATCACAAGGCAAACTTTAGAGGACCGTCCTTTCTAGGACTTTCTGATTGGACTTGTAGAACCAGAGTTTGAGGTCTGCATAAGAACTCCCAAACGGGGAAGTTAAAAATGCAGCCCTTCCTAGGTACCTCCCCACGCCTGAAGAACTGAACTTCCAGTTCCAGTGTCATGATGAATCACTTTCCAAATGAGCCCGATCTTCTCACTCTTACATTTGCAGGTTTTGTTCCTTCTTTAGAACTTACAGAGACTAAAAATAAATTTTATTTTTTTCCAACACAGTTTCCAAATTTACCACCCCTCTTTTCTTCACATCTAACTCGAAACCAAGCCAAAGACTGAGACCTCCCCCTGTGGTGATGTCCCTGCCCTTCCATCATGCCTTGCTGATACAATTCAGACATAAGCCCTCTTCTGGGAACATGGGTGGCCGGCAGAAATGAGCCCATGAGTAAACGGAAGAATCGCGTAAGGCTGTGTCTCATGTGAAGAACACACAGGGGCACGCTGGCCAGATCTCTTGGATGCTTTGTGGGGATGGTTTTAGTCTCCCCTTCAAATAGCTGGATTCAAGCTCTGTTTTCATTCTTCCTTCAAACATTTATTTTCATGGTTCTTCTTTTTTCCTTGCACATAAATTTAATTTATATGTACTTCTTAAGATCATGGTTTAAAACTCCCCCTAGAAGATCTGGTTCATACTGGAGAAGTAGATACGTAAATGAGAAATTACTCGAATGACTTGTTTAACCTCATTCTCTCAACCTTCATACCTTTTTTTCCTTGCAAAAAAAAAACTAGGCTGAAACCAAAATAATCTTCTGGTTGATTTACCCAAATAACTATTCAATTTCCATTTTAACTTTCCTAGTAAGAACTCACTCCTAATGTGAATCTGGTTGTGTTTCCGACACTTTAGCACATCTATACGTTGAGTCTTTACACATTTTACATCTCAGTTATGTGAAAATTAAATGTTATTTAGAGAAGGTATTGTATAGTGTAAGGTTTTATTTGCACATGTGGGACGTGTTAGCTTTGTTATTGTTTGGAGTTTTCTTTTAATAGGCTACTAGCCATGCAACTGGGAGCCCAATCAGAGGCTATGTCTCCCTCAAGAGGGAAAAAAAACAGCTAGATGCTCTACACAGCCATTCAAAAGTTCATCCAAAGCATGTTTTAAGATTCTTTTTTTATTATAAAGATGAGGGGTACAATTCAGGGTTAGGCACACAAACGTTGATTGTGCAGGTACCCCTGTGGATGAGGTGTGCCCCTCCCTCCCCTGGCAGTTTCTCTCACCTGCCAGTCCCCCCCCTCCCCCGCCCTGACAGTTTCCCATTACTGCCAAACACTTTCTTATAGTATTATAATTGTTCAAGGTCTGCTTACGAGTGAGGA
>CAUYQG010217104.1:0-16918 GCA_963574415.1 Tarsius wallacei | reverse complement strand
AATCCTTCATGTACAAGAGGGACTCAAAAAACCCTGGAATTTATCTGTGAAAAACTGTGCATTTATTTTTACACATTTAAACTTCAGTCACCATCCACCCGGTACTCTCTGTTTGATGCAGTACACCTATTGAGATGCTTTTCCCACTGCTCAAAACAGTTTTTTAATTCGTCCATTTTGATGCCTTTTAGTGCATTTGCTATATTTTGTTTCACCTCTTCCACATCGACAAAATGTTTCCCTTTGAGGACTTTTTTCATCTGGGAAAACAAAAAAAAAGTCACTCAGGGTGAGACTGGATGAATAGGGAGGGTGGGGCATGGGGATCATGCCATCTTTGGTCAAAAACTGCTGAACACTCAACATGGTGTGGGCAGGTGTGCTCGTAAATTATCTATCATAAAATGAGAGCAAATACATTGAAAGCCAAATGCAGCCTCTCACAACGACACTAGCTGGTGTACTGATGACGATGGGTTCCTAGAACACTTACCTAGTGGGGAAAGCCTGGACTACAAAGGGCCCGACCTCCAAAAGATAATTCTGTTTTTTTTTGGTACCCCTCATATATCCATTCATGAGTATGTATCAAGGCCTCCTGTGAATTCCTTGGTAGAACATAAAATCTCAGTACCTGACATGGGGCCTTCTGTGATAATTTTTTATTGAATAGATGAATGAATGGTGTGGAGGAACATCATTGCTCTGGAAGCATGTAAGAGGAAGGCTTGATTTCTCCAAGAAAACTCCAAGAGGAAGAGGCATGCAAAGAGGAGATGATGGATACGTAGGTGTTAGTTACCCAGTGCTTGCTGGAGGCACTGGACCTCCCATGTGGTGTTCTCTAGGGTCCTCATCATAAGGAAGGCTACAGCCAGGCACAGGGAGAGACTCTCTGGGACAGGTAACCCCAGCAGCATGAGAGTGGAACCGAGCATGGAGAAGAGGCAGAGTGATCCATGTTATGTCTGTTTATTTAACAAATAACTGCATTTCTGCTTAGTGGACACTATTCTACGTGCTTTAGAAATTCATTCTCAGCTGGGCTCAGTGGCTCAGCCTGTAATCCCGCGCCTTGGGAGGCTGAGGTGAGTGGATTGCCTGAGCCTGCGGGTTCGAGACCCGCCTGGGCAACCTGGTGAGACCTCATCTCTACAATAAATCAAAAAAAAAAAAAAAAAAAAATTAGCCGGGCGTGGTAGCGCGCGCCTGTAGTTCCAGCTACTTGGAAGGCTGAGGCAGAAGGATGGCCGGAGCCCAGCAGGTCGAGGCTGCACTCCAGTCTGGGCGACTGAGTGAGACTCCGACTCAAAAAAAAAAAAAAAAAAAGAAATTCATTCTCATAGCAACACTATAATTATTTCAATTTCACAGACGGGAAAACGGGTATCAAGACGTTGAATAACTCACCCAAGGTCACACGGTAAGTGGGAGAGAGAGCTGGTGACCACACCCAGGCTGCTGAGTTGCAGGCCCGTGTTCCTGCCCCTTTACTGTGTTAACTTTTGCTGAAGAGCAAGAGACGATGAGAGACATGTTCTTCAAGGTAGGAAAAGCACAGTGACCCCTGGCCTCCCTGGGGCTTTCTCTACACCAGGGTAGGAAGCTTCTTCTACCTAAGCAGATGGAAGACATCTTGCTTTGTGATAGTATAGTAACCCACATTCCTGCTATATTTAAATAGACAGGAAAAAGGTCTTCTTCCCTTTTCCTGACCTTTACCGTTGTATGTGGAGAGGAGGTGCAAGGAGAGAGAGAGGGAGACTGGGGGTATATGTGGGGAGATTTTAATTCAGTGTCCTGGGAGTCCAGCCAGCTTTCTGCTCATTCCCAGAGGGTGACTGTGATCAAAGATGGGTCTTATGTGCCGGGAGCTGCCCATTAAGTCTGGACTATTCCTTTTGCTTTCTCTTGCTTCAGATATAATCAGAATCTCTAATCAGAATCCTGGAAATGGTGATGGGCAGAGAGAGTCTGGTACAGAGATCATAGAAGGGTTCCTTCCCTAAATTACCTAGATGAAATCTTCATGGACGTATTTGGAAAGTTTTAATACATATGCTTGTAATTCTTACCCAGAATAAAGTGTTTGCCTATTTCTGACATTTCTGGGAAGATTTTAAAACAATATATATGTTTAGATTTTTTCTTATTTTCCAGAGTCGAGGTCTCACTCTATTACTTAGGCTAAAGTGTGGCGACACAATCACAGCTCACTGCAGCCTCCACCTCCTAGGATCAGGCGATCCTTCTGCCTCAGCTCCTGAGTAGCAGGGACTACTGGTGTGTGCCACCATGCCTGGCTAATTAAAAAAATTTTTTTTTTGTATAGAAAAAGTCTTGCTATGTTGCCCAGGTGGTTTTCAAACTCCTGGATTAAAGCAACCCTCTGACCTTGGCTCCCCAAAGTGCTGGGATTACAGGCATGAGCTACTGTACTCGGCATATGTTTAGATTAAAAACTGACCACCGATTTCTCTTATTAACTTCCCCACACGAAGCTCTTCTGAGGTCCTACATTTGTCAGTGAATATATAATCCTTAGGATGGGATCAGGAGGTATTCCAGAAAGGCCGATGTGGTTAAGATTCATGATAAGAACAATTTGATGGAACACTGTTCATTCAGTCTGCTAGGCTGTATTGATGGAATGACTCTTGGTGGAGACAGCAGGTAGCTATTGTTTCCAATAGCTCTTGCGTCTAACCTGTATTTAGTGAGCGGTCCCCACAGTCAGTTTTATATTGGCTTCTGGACCCAAGAGCTCAAGCTCATTTTTCTTTCCCTAAAAGCACTATCGTTTCCAGTGGGCAGTGCATGCTAGAAACCTGTTCTTGGGTTGCTTTGTCAGGAGAGAGAGCTGGACTAAGAGGCAGTCAGGAACAAAGACATCCTTGACAACAGCGATTTATCTTGCTACCTGCAACATGCCCTTTGGGGTGATGGCAGCATGGCTGGCTGGGATTATTTATCTTGGGCTCACACTGATATGTGGAAATGTGCTCCTGGTGGGTTCCTTCCTTTCTTCCTTCCCTGCCTGGCCAGTTTCCTCCATTCACTCTTCCATATCAGAGTACTGTCAGCCAGCATTGTCCTGGGGAATTGGAAGGGAGGGCAGATGCCTGGAAATATCTTAGAAGAAATGATCTTTGCAAGCAGGACTTTATCTAGTTTCTTTCTTCCTGTCAGTTAAGCCTCAGGAAATCAGAGACACCGAGGAGCATATTTGGCATGTGCAGGGGATGGCGGACTGGGTTTCTCTCTGGCAGTGGGTCTCCTTCCAGCAGACAGTCTCTCATCTTTCACCTTTTCAAAGAAAGGCTTCTTTATGCTTCCTTCTGCTGCCTGGGCTTGTTCCAGGTGATGTGAACATGTGACAGGTGCAGGAAGCCCTTGGGAGGGAGCTCTCCTGTGTTTGAACCTAGGAAAATGCCACTCTCTCTTTTAAGAATCTGGTCTCCTCCTCACCCCTGCTGGTTATTTACACAATCAGCTCAGGCATGACCTTTTCTCAATATCCCTTGCCCGGTTTCCCATCTTAGACTGTGAGTTAAAAATCTTAAGAGTTTTTTTTAGGGTAGTGGAAAGCTGGAGAAAATTGTTGTTCAGGGGTCCCTGGGCACTGACTCAGACATCTTCCCCCAATCCCGACACAATTGCATGCATGTGTTTACATATGCATGCACACTTGCACCCTTATCCAAAAGAGAATGTGACCACACCTTGGTGGGTTTAGTTTGAATCAGGTGAGCCCAGTGTTTGTAATGGAATCAGCCTGGCAGGAAACATGTTGTTTTCAAAAGACGTCTCTGGGCAGTTTAATGAAGGGACAAGTTCTAGCGGGGTAGATGAGGTTAAGAAGCAACAAGGGGTGAAATACCCAGGGGCGAGTGACAGTAGGAATGGGTATGGCCCAGGAGCAGAGATACTGGTGATTTGGGAGAGGTGGGGCCAAGGAAGAGGGCAGAGAAAGGAAGCCTCTTCTGGAAGCCCAGCGAGGCAGGGATGAGTGGAGGAAACCCACCCATCCCCCATTCTCCTTCATGGCCATTCCCAGCTGGAAGCTGGGGCCAGGGACCAGGAAGCACGAAGATGAGTCCCCAGTAAGGTCTCCTTCTGGGGTACAGAGCAAGGTAGGGAAGGGTGAGGAGCAGGAGTGGACCAGGGATGCAGCTGGTAGGGGTGGGGCTAAGGGCAAACAGAAAAGAGCCTGCGTGGAAGCATTTCTTATGTTGTTCCTTGAATGCCCTAGGGCAATCTGGAAACTTTGCAGATCCTTTTCTAAAATAATGTTTGTTTTCTTTTCTTTTCTTTTTTGAGTCATGGTCTCACTCTTGTGCCCAGGCTGGAATGCAGTGGCACACTCACGGTCACTGCAGCCTCGACTTTCTGTGCTCAGGTGATCCTCCCAAGTAGCTGGAACTATAGGTGGACACCACCATGCCCAGCTAATTTTTATTTATTGTAAAGATGAGGTCTTGCCAAGTTGCCCAGGCTGGTCTCTTGAACTCCTGGACTTGGGCAATCATCTCTCCTCGGCCTCCTAAAGTACTGGGATTACAGCTGTGAGCCACCATGCCTGGCCAAAATAATGTTTTTTAATACAAAAAAAAAAAAAAAAATAGAACACAGAGAATTACAAGAGAAATCAGTCATATTCAAATATAGTTACTGCGGAAAGTAGTAGTGGGAATTTGCCTGGGGAAAGGGGGACACACCTCATCAAAAAGGGTATCTGCATAATGATCATTTGTATATCCAACCCTGAATTGTACCCCACATCTTTAAAATAAAAAAATTAAAAGTTAAAAAAAGAAATATAATTATCAAAATGCTAAAAATTCACAATTGTAATACAGTAATATGTGTGCTTATTTATCAACACACAAAACCACAATATCTAGTGGCAGATCTAACAAAGGCCAAACTTTCTAAATAATGATAGATGTGAATGATATTTCAAGATACTTGCAGTAGCTGAAATGTATGTGAAATGTAGCTGAAATACATCTGTGATGTTTTTATTGGTGATAAAGTCTTAGGTACTTCCAGTACCATGAGGCCTTGTTGCTTGTACTCATGGTTGCAGAAATGCTAAATTGCAGTTAGAGTTCAGTGGTGTGGATGGAGATATACCTTTCCCTAACTAAGTTCATGGAGCCCTGAACTCTATACAGGTGCTCTTTAGGGACCCAAGAACCTCAGATGAAGAATTCTTGCTTTAAATGTAAGTTCAGGGATTGTTAAAGTCTACTGCTGTGGGGATGTAGCATGAGCATGAAAGGGCAGCAGTGTAGCCGAATCCAGTTTAGCAGTCAGATCCTCACTGTGGATGTCCTAGGGACCTAGAAAATCCATGCTGCAAAATGATGCATTTGTTCAACTCAGTGGTAGCTCTGTCCTGCTAAGTACTACAGTAAGTCCCCTACATACAAACCTTCAAGTAATGAACTTTATTGATGCACACCTACTTTTAAAAAATGTGTTATTTCTCTCCACCAGGTATTATAGTACTGTATAGCCAATTGTATTAGTTATAAATGTGCTCTTGGAATGGAACTCGTGTGTATGTTGGGGACTTCCTGTATATCATTTGCTGGGCTAGAATTTAAACTTCATGAAGATGGGAAATAAAAAATAAAACGTTATTGAAGCATTTTATATATGTGTGTGTGTATACATGCATATATCCTAAGGGTATGGCTGATAAATTTTCACGAACTGAACACACCAGTGTAAGCAGGTCATGGATCATGAGTAGCACCCCAGGAGCTGCTCAGGTGCCCTTGCTGACACCCTATTCCCCAAGGGTAACTACTGTCCCAGTTTCCAACAACACAGAGGAGTGTTGCCTGTTTTGTTCTTTATGTAACTAGAATAAGACAGTATACAGAGAGTGCCAAAAAATATATACACATTTTAAGAAGGAAAAACACTGTATTAAAAGTGTAATACTCAATATATGCTGATAACAAAAGATTAATACAAGTCACATTTGACTTCTGCAATTACAAGAGGTGCTCAAAGTGGTTACATTAGTGTCCAGACACTTCTGATGATGGTGAACCACTGCAGGGCTTGTTGCTGCGAGAGGCCTTCTGGAACTTCCCTGGTGCACATCACACACAGGACCACATGTTTCAGACTTATCATGCATGTGTGTAGTCATTAGGAGTGTGGGAGGTTCTGTTGCATACTCACGCCACCATTGTCATTGTACTTCCACAACGTTCTCGAATGTCAAATGCCACTTGAAAATGGCCTTGTGCTCCTCAAACAACAACCATGTTTCTGCCATTTTCTTTGACTATCCTGCCTGTCGCCTGGAGACCCTAGCATTCATTTGATGAACACCATCTTTTGAGCGAACATCATATTATACATTGCTACCGTAATTCAATTCACCTTCAAAAAGTCATACATAGATAACAGCTCTTAAAATGTGTATATGTTTTTTGACACCCCTGGTATTTTCTTCTGTGTCCAGCTTCTTTCTCTTAACATTGCATTTGTGAGATTCACCCCACTGTTCCATGCAGTTGTGGGTTACTCCTTCCCATTACAGTATGAATGTACCATTACTCATTCATTCTGCTATTAATGGGAATGTGGGTTAGGCTTTTGACTATTAGGGTGATAATTGCTATAAATATTCTAGCATATGCCTGTTGTACTATTGAACTATTTCTGTTGAGAATATTTGGGGGAGTGGAATGTTGAAATATTGCTGTTGCAAATATTTTCTCCTAATCTGTGGGTTGTCTCTTCAGTTTGTTAATTGTCGTCTTTGCTGTGCAGAAATTTTTAGTTTGATGCCATCCCTTTTGCCTGTTTTAACTTTGTTGCCTGTGTCCCTGTGGTTTTAACTGGTGTTTTTCAGATGACTGAGAAAGTTGAGCATCTTTTCACTATTTGGAAATCTTCTCTTGTGAAGCACTTGTGCAAGTTTGTTGTCCATTGTTCTAATATACTCTTGGTGAATTTATGTTGCATTTATCCAGGTAAATTACCTTTAAATAACCCAGGAGGAGAAGCAATACATCCTAGACTGTGTGTTTCAAAATTATTATTGGTAACGATACCAATCATATCTCAATTTGTATCATGTACAAAGCGTAGTCAGTCTTTTTGCTTCACGTTGTGACCTGCCCTTTCCACTGACACCTGAGAAAGGCAGATATTGCTGTCTCCATTTTATAGGTGATATTGCTGTCTCCATTTTATAGGTGGAAGAACTGAGGCTCAGAGGGACAAAGGAAGGAAAGAGGCCAGGACGAGAAACCAGTTTAGTACTAGAGGAAATCCACAGCATATTCTACGCGGTGACTGTAGATACTTCTAAGGGTGGAGATAAGAGGACCATTGATGAGACATTTGAACGGAAAGTAATTGAGAAGATTGGCATGGAGAGCCCAGTGATGGCCACACCCAGAGAAATGACTGTGTCCTGTGAAGTGGCATGTTCCTATACCCGGAGGGGTGGTCATGGTGTCTTGTCATGTGGTGTGTGTTTACACCATCTGGAGGGATGGCTGTGTCCTGTCATGTGGTGTATGTCTACACTATCCAGAGGGATGGCCGTGTCTTCTCATGTGTCATGTGTCTATACCACTCAGAGGGATGGCTGTGGTGTCCTGTCATGTGGCATGTGTCTACACCACCCAGAGGGGTGGCTGTGTCCTTTTATGTGGTGTGTGTCTACACCACCTAGAGGGATGGCTGTGTTTTGTTATGTAGCATGTGTCTATACCACCTAGAGGATGGCTGTGGTGTCCTGTCATGTGGTATGTGCCTATACCACCTGGAGGAATGACTGTGGTGTTCTGTCATGTAGTGTGTGTCTACACAATCTAGAGGGATGGCTGTGTCCTTTCATGTGGCATCTACCCCATCCAGAGGATGGCTGTGGTGTCCTGTCATGTGGTGTGTGCCTATATCACCTGAAGGGATAGCTGTGGTATCCTGTCATGTGGTGTGTGACTACACCACCTGAAGGGATGGTTGGGGTGTCCTGCCGTGCATCATGCCTTTAGGTTATGTCAATTCTAAGCTTTGATGAGGTCCCGAGACTTGGCATCAGTATTCAATTTAGTGACTTGTTAAATGGTCATATTTGTGTTTTAATAGTCTTTTGAATATGTGATTATTCTTAATATGTATCACTCCAATCACCACAGTGAATCTTCTTCTTGTTTTGGATTTCTTCAATTACAACTTCTCCCTAAAGGGAATCACATTTCTTACTACATTCTCTAGGCCATTTGCTTAGACTCACTGAATGGTAGACTTTGGAAATTATTTCAAGGTTGCCTAAACAATCTTTCCAGAATTTTGAGGGAAAGGGAATTAAGAGCCAGAGAGGCAAAGTGAATTGTTCAAAACCCCAGAGCTAGTTAATGTGGAAGATGGCATGAAATAAGCTGGGGAGAGTAAAAGGACAGAGTTGACTTTAAATAGGAGAGATTTTCTATAGAAGCTGACTTTTTAAACAGTTATTTTATATCAAAAGAAACTGTTCAACGAATACAGGTATCACTTGATGCATTTGGGCACCTGCATCCACCTGCAGTGACATTGATTACATTGTGTTTTCAGAGGGGTGAATGTTCCGGTGTTTCTGTGGAGAGAGAAAGATTGCTTTCTAAACCAACAAGAATTGTTCATATCTAGATCCCACTTTCCTAGAATGTCCCCAAGTTCAGGAACAAAAATTCAGGTGAGAAAACCCCTTGACACCCTTGCTTTCTCTGGGTCTCTGGGCTGCTGCATTTCTTCACGGTCTGGTCAGTCATGATGCAGGCTGCAGGCGGCAGAACTGAACTCTCAGCGAACTGGCTGGTAATCTGTGTGGATTATTTGGGAGAGAAACAATTTCCCAGGGAGTCAAATTGAGCTTTGTTGGAAGCTTTACTTTAGGGAAGAGAATATTCTTGAAAACCTCTCAGAGGTTCAAAATAGATCTTCCCCTACTGGATACAGCATTTCTTTATTTTAAGCAAAGTCTTCACTTGCTTGAAGAAAAAATAAGTCTCTCTAATATAGGAAGGAGTGCACTTGTGTTTTCTGCTCTGTTAAAATGTTCTCTAGACTACCTATTAATTCCTTCCTGATCAGGTGTATTGATTGTAACATGGTAACCCCAAATCTGAGAAGGCTTGCATGTAATGCTTACCTGTTGCAAAGAAGTCACCCAGAGATCCAGCAGGGAGAGGTACTGGTTTATCAGAACTTACAGGAGGCACTGAACGACTGATGTCAGCTGGTCGGTGAAAAATCCTCACCTCAGAACAGTACAGCCAGCAGTTTTATAATCAAGCAAGTTAATCATTCAAATTGCTACATGGTACTTACAATTACATTGATGAAGAGTGACACCTACACTGCTTTCAGCTTTGCTAGATCACCTACACCCATGACTCATTACTGGGAATGTGTATTTCCTTTAGCTTAATTACCTGCAGCCATGACTTATGACTGGGAATATGCATTCCCTCAGAGACCAGCCTTGGCCAGAGGCTGTTCCCTGAGGGAAGGGGCAGAGAAAAGCCAGGTACAGGGGAAAGGGTCTGTGTCCAGAGAGTACCTCACACTGAGTATCTCAGCACTCATTTCTATTCAGAGAGGAGGGCTTAGACATTGAAAGGGACCAGGCTTTTTCTTCACTGGTGACAATATCCCTTTGTGAAATGGGGCTCTCTTAACAGCTGTATTTCGGGTGGTTTCCCCTGCTGCAAACCTCTGCTCTATGGTGTTGGACCCTCTCACTGTGGGAGGGAAAGTGGGGTTGGCTGAATTCTAGCTCAGGAAGAATCCTTGTTGACTTTCTCTTGCGGCATTTCTCATATGCAAGTTCAGAAGTGTAATTCTTTATTTCAACTCTCAGCCATGGCTGGACACTTGTAAAGTAGTAGTTGTCCTAATAATGTTCAGCCCTGTCCCCTGATTCGTCTAGATTTCGTGACTATTCAGCCTAAATCAAAACGGTTGACAAACCTCTGACTTTGTGGGCAGCATAGAACAGTGCTTTGAGTACTCACATCTATCATGAAGGGCACTCTAAGGTGTGGGGGCACTGCAGGTTTCTATGTGCCGACTGTCCACGCTTACCTGCAGGCTGCAGGCTGCCAAGGGTATAAATGCCATGAGATCAGTGACTCTTGGGAAACATTCCACATCAGGACAGGTGCCTTCAACATTCAGAAATAAATCAGTAGCCAGAGTCCTGGCAAGTGATTCACTCAGGGAAGCAGAACTGACACTGTGCTAGGACTCCATTCTTTGCTCTGCTGACAACCAGTTGTGTGGTTTTTGCCAATTCATAGTACTGTTTTGAGCCTCAGTGTTCTTGGGTAAAAACGGAAGTATTTCCATCCATGTTCTTCATCTCTAAGCAGCACAATCCAGTGCTTACCAACTTAAGTAGAAGAGGATTTTTTGGAAGGCGCTGGGCTGCTCACAGAATCTGCAGGGGATTTGAGACCCAGCTAGGGAAAGGCAGAAAGCAGGTCTGGGCCTGGGTAGCAGAAACACTGACCACGTTGTGAGTGGGCTCACCTTCTTAGGGTCCAAGAGGCATGCTTCTCTCCTATGTAAATATAAACCGTCTGAGACTGGCACGGGGTCTTTATAGTCATCGGGGATCTTCCTAGCTGAGCCCCTGGCTTTTGATTTCTCAGTGCAGAGCTTTGGACTAGTAATATCAGTACTTAGTTTAAAGGAAAAAGGTGATGGCCGTTTCCAGGCTTTCTCTTATGATGCAGTGTCTTTCATGGAAAACATGCATCTATTCAGCAGAATTTTGATTTGCTTGGAGAGAGTGTACTTGTTACCAACCTAAAGCTTGAAACATCTGATGCAGTTTTAATTTTATCATTCAATGAAATGAATCAGGTGGAGAAAGCTCCGGAGCTTGACATACTTGACATTTAAATCTAACTTTGTGTAGCCATATACTAGACTGGAGAAGGATTTGCTAAGCTTTCTCAGGTCTATGTGGACATGTTGCTATGGGACAGGAAGGAACATCCCTAGAAGGGGAAAGATGTATCTTCAAAGCTGCTATTTATTTTCTATTTCATTGAAATAGATTGTTTAGGTCAGACCTTCCTCTGTACTGGGCATACATTTAGCAATAGTTACTATAAGAATTATATTTTGGGGAAATATTTATGTGGAAATACACTGTCATTGACCACATCAAAGCTGCCTTTCCTGCTATTCTGAAAGTCAGTTGGAGCTCAATGTAGAGAATTGCTGGTTTTAAGGAACTGAAATTCAAGCCTTTCAGTCAGTTTCTGGCATTTTAATCACTTACTTGGCAATTTAACAATTTCATGTCTTTTTCTTTGTCTAAAAATTACTGAGGATATTGTGTGTTGCTGCCAGATATTTTTTAATCAGCAAGAAGTAAGTAAACTCAAAGTATTGACTTTGTATGGGTTTTTTTTTTCATACTTGGAGGTGGGGCAAGATTGTGTGAATAGGAAAAGTGAGGAACGGGGTCATGCTGTTTTTGGTCAAAAACTCCTGAACACTCAGTGTGATGTTGGCAGGTGCCTTGTACTGGTGGAAGAACCAGTCACGTGTTTGTCACAGCTTGGGACCTTTCTCCCACAAATTGTGATGAAACCTTATTAAAACTTCCAAATAAAAACTTTGGTTGACCGTTTAATTTGGAGGAACAAATTCCAAGTGTACTATAAGGGGCCTGTCCTCTGAGAGATAATTTCGGGTTTTTGGGGCCCCTCCTCAAACAGTAAATATAGAATGGTAAGGTCAGAGGCCTATCCAAGGGAATGTATTTCCTACAATAAGGTAATGATAGCTGATATAACAAATAGACCTATAGATGTATAAAAGCCCCAACACAATAAAAAAATTATTTCTTGCTCAGATAAGCATACAAGGTGGATGCTCTCAGTTGACAGGTGGCATTCTTCTTCACAATGGTTCCATCCTGTGTCTCCACCAAGCCCAGGTGTAGTTACCTGCATGTGGCCAGTAGCAGGGAAAGAAGGGAAAGAGAGAACTCGGATGCGGTGGCATCCCTGCTTCTTAAATGCTACGGCCAGGATGTGATATGCATCATTTCCATTTCCACTTTAGTTACATGGTCACACCCAGAGGCAAGAAAAGCTGGTAAATTTATCCCCTGCTGGGTAGCTACTTACCAGAGCTGGCTTTGAAGGTAACTGAAGTTTAAACGTGTAAGACTAGACTAGTGTTTCTTAAACTTCAATATGCCTATGAATCACCTGGGGATCTTGTTAAAGTGCAGATTTCAATTTAGCAGGTATGATGATTAATTATACTTTTTAATTTGACCAGACCGCAGGGTGCCCAGGTATTTGGTCAAACATTATTCTGGGTTTATCTGTGAGAGTGTTTTTGGATGAGATAAACATTTACATCAGTAGACAGAGTGAAGTGGATTGCCCTCCTTCATGTAGGTGGGCCTCATCCCATTGGTTAAAGACCTGAATAGAACACATAGGCTGACTTTTCCCCCAGAGTAAGCAAGAATTCCTCCTGCCTGATTGCCTTTGCACTGGGACGTCAACTCCTTCATCCTCGAAACTCAATTGAAGCATCGGCTCTTCCTGGGTCTTGAGCCTGCCGGGCTTCTGATTGGAACTACCCCATGGGCTGCCTTGGGTCTCTTGCCCTCTGTCTCATTCTGAAGACCATAGGACTCATCAACCTCCATGATTGCATGAGAAATTCCTTATGACAAATCTACCTTTAGTTAACTAAATATGTCAGTCAATCACCTCTTGGCTCTGTTTGTCCAGAAAACCCTGACTAACACAATAGGTCTGGAGGGGACTGAGATTGTACATTTCTGGCAGGTTTCCAGGTGATGCTGCAAGGTAGCAGGCGATACTTGGAGGAGCAGGGGTAAGACTCTCACTCACCTTTGTCACCTTGGTGTCTAATGGTATGGGCATCCGGATAATTCCTGTTGAATAGTCTAGATGAAAAAAATGCTTTTTCAGACCAGGAGAAAAAATGGTCTTTTTAAAAAGTCAAGAAAAAGTAATAAGAAATAATTCCGAAAACTGTAATTTCAACTTTTATATAGTTCAAATTTGACCTAAAAAGAGGGAGAAAAGAATAAGTTAAATGAGAAAAATGACAGATTGTAAGAGCTAAACATACAGCAAATGGATAGCAAGATTAATGAGACCAGTTGGGACCAACTGGGTTCTGCCCGTGGTAAGGCATAGAGAAGACAAAATTAGCTTGATTTCTTGTGGTTTTGATAGCTTGGATTTGAAACGAGGCACTGCCTGTGTGTCTTAATATTACGTAGGATTCGGCCCCTTGCATTCATGCGTTGAAAAGTCATCTTAATTATTTGTAAGTATGATAATGTATTCATGAAGTTTGGGCCTGATAACTTCAGTTCCTTTCATGGGTCATTGTTTTCTTTTTTTTTGTTTTTTGAGTTGGAGTCCCACACTGTCGCCCAGACTGGAGTGCAGTGGCCGCTCCCGGCCACCGCAGCCTCAACCTGCTGGGCTCCGGTGATCCTTCCGCTCAGCCTTCCAAGTAGCTGGAACTCAACTGTGGGGGTGGCATGGCAACTCACTAGGTGTGCTTCCTCTTGCAACTTTGCTTCTGAAGTTGGTTACACTGTGATTAGCTCAACAAATCCAGGGTTTAATTTCTGTGTGGTGAATGTTGACAAGATGTTTTATCACTGGCTTTATTCATTTTCTCTTAGCAACTAGGGTTTATTTACCAGAGTTATAAACCTATGACTCTAAGATAAAAATTGCCCTGGAAGTACATAAAACATGAAAATGCTAAAATAATAAAAAAAAGGAGACAGTAGAAGTAAGACACAGACAGATGCACATGCAATCTGAGATGCTGTTGGTTGTAAGATGCATATGTATAATATATACTGCTGCTCAGATTGCAAAAATGACACATTAGAATAATTATGTGATTGTTTTATAATAATGTCACGTTATTAGATTATAATATGCATTTCAATTGCAGAGATATTAGAATAATCATGTGATTGTTTTATAATAATGCCACGTTATTAGATTATAATATGCATTTCAATTCCAGAGATGTTAGATGTGAATTTTTATTTTACAATTGCTGAAATACATTGTATATTTATGTATATATGTATATATAGAGAAATATGACTAAATTAATACAGATATTAAAAGTGATGTCTTTATATATTGGAGGCCAGACTCTGCCTGGAAGGCTGCAGATACTCTATATAGAATGTGCAGAAAAGTGGTTTTCTTCTGATTCTCTAAATCTAGAATCTAAAACTATTAGTGATATTTTTAGACTTATTTTAAATGTTGGCAGTGATTGAAATAGAGGTCTACTTGTAATGTTCACAGGGCTTAAGCTATTTCAGGCTTCAGAAATGATACTTATTTTGACTTGTGAAATTTAGTCTCTTTAGTTAACAAAGAAAATTATAATTCAAATAAAAGTTATGTGCTTATTCTTGTGAAATATGTGATATGTCCTCCTGTTATCTTGATTTTTTTTTTTTTTTTTTGCTAGATATTTTAGTACAGATCTGCCACTCTTTAAAATCTTATTTGATCTGGGGTCTTACTCAAATTGACCCTGTTAATCAAACCAAATTACTAAGCCTTTTACTTGCATGACCTGGTTAAAATTGCAGGGCAAGTTCTGAATTGCTTCTTACATACACAGCTCACAAAAGTTCAATAATGGTTTTTGAGTGTATGTGGACTTTGTGACAAGTAGCAATGGACTTTATGTGAGAAACAATTAAAACAGCATCAATAGTCACTAATACCTTCCACAGAGGGATTGGAATTGTGAAAGAGCTGTGGACCCAGAACATGATGGATTTTGTGGGCAAACCACAGTTGTCATGGAAAAACTCATGGTCATGATTTTTCACGGATGAAACTTCCACACTGCCAATAAAACCTTTCGAATGAGTGGACATGTGTCCCTCAGGAAACATGTTTGGGCATCGTTAAAATCTGTTTTTTCTCTTCTCTCCCCCCAAAGCCCCTTTAAGAAATAGATTATTTAATGCTGAACCTTGCTTTATTTCATGTTGCTTTCTGCTGTATCTTGTATTTGAACTAAGAAGGCTAGTTTATTCACTACTAAAGCAGGAGATAAAAAATGAACATTAAGGGGCTACCAAGGTAGCAAGACTGCAGGAGTCAATAACAATAAAATCTCATTTTTAAGGACAGAAGGGCCATGGGAATCCTGCAAAATAGTATTATTATGCAAAGTTAATTGTATTTTCGTCTTGAAAAAGAATCCACACTATTTGAATAATAACAGGAGATGCAGTCTACTTGGAGTTAACAGGAATTGAGTCCTTCCTGTGTGCAAGGCTCTCACACAACCCTCTAGGCAGAACTCTCACTAGACTAGACTGGCTTCACAGATGCAGGAACCAAAGCCCAAAGAAGTTAGAGAGCTTGTCTGAGTGTATCAGTCAAGGGTCCTGGTGAGAAACACATTTCAACCGAGCATTTGGAGGAAGGTTTACGAAAGGATTATGTACAAGGGTGTTGGCAGGGTTTAGGAAACAACAAGGAGTTGGTGACATTTCTATCCCTAGAAATGGTTAGAGTCATTTCTATCCCTAGGATTGAAGGGACAAGAAGAGGGAACAGCCCCTGAATCCAAAGCTCATGGAGAGAACTGCCTGACGAGGTCTATGGGTTTGGGAAGAATCATGCCTTCAGGCTCAGAGGCTCTTCAGGAAAGGACCTGAGAGAATAAATACTGTGAGATACTGTCCTGACACAGACTGTTTCCCCCTGTACCTGGCTTCTTCCTGTCCACTGCTTCAGGGAGTGGCCTCTGGCCTAGGTTGGTCTCTGAAGGGAATGCATAATCCCAGTAATGCGTCATGGGATGGAGGTGATCGATCAAAGCTGAAAGCAATGTAGGTGTCACTCATAATCAAAGCAATTGTAATTATCATATAGCAATTTGAATAATGAACTTGCTTGATTATGTACAACTGTTTGCCGTACTGCCTTGAGGTGTAAATTTTTCCCCAACCCACCGACCATCCACCATCAGCCTCCCGTAAGTTCTAATAAGTCAATGTCTTTCCCTGCTGGGCCTCCGGGTGACTTCTTTGGAACAGGTAAACATCACATGCAAGCCCTCTCAGATCTGGGGTTACCATGTGACAAAGACCTCCACTCACTCCCTATGCCCAGGCCCCCTGCTGGTGCCTTTCACTGGCAGAATCCCACTGGAGGCCAGAGGGCAAAAGAGCCATTGATGCAGTCATTGTAGGACTCAGCCTCTTGGGGCACAGGGAAGGAAGTAGCAGGGACTTGGAGTGGAGGAGCAACAGGGAGACAGGTGACTGCCAACTCTGTAGGTTTTGGGAATTGGTGATTGTCAGGACTCAGGAACAAATGCAGGAGACAGTTGCTCCTGAGGCAAGGCAGCCAGCATAGCTTAGGTATAGACAATGGGCTTCTCAGAGGCAGGCCTAGATAATTAGAAAACCAGGTGGTTGGGCATCTGGGCACCGTCTTGTCAGGACATAACTCTTTTAGACTACTGCACACTGACTGAAACCCAGGCCCGACCTTTGAACATGGGGTGACTGGTTACAAACACCAAAAACAGGACAGTAGGGAGTTATTGGGGACACTGAGGCATGGGGCACTAAGAGAAAGCTTAATTAAGAAGCAAATTTTCCTATTTAAAGGTTCCTCAAGACACAGGCAAACTTAGTAAAATGATAAGAATTGAAACTTGTGATCAAAGCTTGGCTTGGAAATAGTTGCTTAGCATCATTTTGGAAATATATAAAGCACTCTGCTGACAGAAAGGGTGTATGCCTTTTCCCTTAAGGGCACCTATGTTCTCTCTTGAATATGTCATTTTTTTCTCTTTCTAATTAACTATACAG
>CAUYQG010217097.1:0-31892 GCA_963574415.1 Tarsius wallacei | reverse complement strand
ATCTCTACAACAAATCAAAAAATCAGCCGGGCGTGGTAGCGCGCGCCTGTAGTTCCGGCTACTCGGAAGGCTGAGGCGCAAGGATCGCCGGAGCCCAGCAGGTCGAGGCTGCGGTGGCCGGGAGCGGCCACTGCACTCCAGCCTGGGCGACAGAGTGAGCCTCCAACTCAAAAAAAAAAAAAAAAGTTCTTATCTCTAGAATTTGGGAAAGCACAAATAACATAAATCCAAAGAAAGTAGAAGGAAACAACGAATGAAATAAAAGCAGTATTAATTTATATAAATTAAATAGAAAAACAGAGTTTATGATAGAATTGGTTAAAAAAACTAGAATTATCACCTTGAAAAGGCCCTCAAAATAGATAAACCTTTGGCAAAACTTATGAAGAACAAGACAGAGACAGAGAGAGACAGAATGAGGGGATAATGGATATAAATAAACAATTGGGGGAACAAGAAAGAAGACATAACTTTCAGAAGGTAATTTTTTTTCAACTTGATGAGAGATATTTCTGGAATCCTAGGACAGGGGTCATGCTTATTGGTGAAACAATAGAATATTTCTATTATCGCATTACATTCAGGATCAAACATAAAAGCCTGCTATCACTCTTCCTACTCAGCATCTATCTAAAGACCCTATGCAATGTGATGTAAAAAGAAAATAAGTAGTATAAATATAGGTAAGATTATAGCTATCAAAATGTAAATGATATGACACTCTAGAAAATTCAAGAGAATCGACTGACAAACTATTATAACTAGTAAGGAATTTAGCAAAGTGGTAATATTTCAATGACAAAGTAGTCAAATAGTTTATATCCAGAATATATGTAAAGTCCTCATAAAAGCCAGTAATAAAGGACAAACAATCCAATAGCAGATGAGCAAAAATTATGCTTAAGAAATTCAGAAGAAAAGAAATAGAATTGGTCAACACGTTTATGAAAAGACACTCAATTTTACTAGAAAGCAGGTAAAGACAAAACAAAACAATAAGAAAATATTTTCACTCGTCAGTTAGGTAAAATTTTAAAGTATGGTAATATCAGATCTGGTAATTTTGCGGGGAAATGGCCAACCTAATTCACAGTTGGTGTGCAAATATAAATTTGCAGTCTCTCTGGAAAACCATTTGGCAGTATTTATTGCAATTTGCAATGCTTATACTTTAAACTTGTGTAGCAGTTTTTTAAATAATGAGAGATTTAGGCCAGGCGTGATGGTTCAAGCCTGTAATCCTAGCACTTTGGGAGGCCAAGGTGAGAGGATTGCCTGAGCCCACGGGTTCAAGAACAGCCTGGGCAACTTGACAAGACTTCATCTCTACAATAACTCAAAAAATTAGCTGGGTGTGGTAGTGTGTGCCTGTAGTTTCAGCTACTTGGAAGGCTGAGGTGGAAGGATCGTCTGAGCCCAGCAGGTCGACACTGGGGTGGCCGTGAGCACACCACTGCACTCTAGCCTGGGTGATGGAGTGAGACTCCAACTCAAATAGAAAAAAAGAGAGAAAGATTCCAATGTCTATCACTACAGAATGGTTAAATAAACTATGGTACATCTGTTGTAGAGAATTCTATAGTACAGATAAAAAGAATGAGGTGAATCTATATATAAACACATGAAAAACTCTCCAAGATCTACTGTCAAATGGAAAAAAAGGTCAGTTACAACACTAATGTCTAATATGATCTAAGTCTAAAGAGATGCCCACCACATAGATAAACTCTGCAATGAGGAATAACTAAGGGGATTTTGGGTTTATTTGTGTTATATTGTATTGTATTGCATTATTTGTTTGTTTCCTCAATGAAAATGAGTTCAAGAAGTAAGGTGGATATTTGTGTAACTAATGTTCATAGCAGCATTATTCACAATAGTTAAAAGGTAGAAGCAACCCAAACATCCATTGGCAGATGAATGGATAAACAAAATGTGATATATACATACAATACAAAGTTCTCCAGCCACAAAATGGAATAAAGTGTAGATTCATGCTACAATATGGATGAATCTTGAAAACATTATGCTTAGTGAAAGAAGCCAGATGCAAAAGGGCAAACACTGTGTGATTTTGCTCATAGAGAAGTCAAACTCATAGAGACAGAAAGTAGAATGGTGGTTGCAGGGAGCTGAGGGGAGGGCAGAACTGGAAATTAGTGTTTACTGGGTACAGAGTTTCAGCTGGAAACGATGACAGCGTTCTAGAGATGGATGGTGGTGATGGTTGCATAACAGTGTGAATGGACTTAATGCCACTGAACTGAACAGTTTAAAAATTGTTAAAATGGTAAATTTTGTGTTATGTATGTTATACCACAATAAAAAATACTAAATAAAAATAAGATAAAAGGCCAACATTGACTTGCACCTATAATTCCAGCACTTTGGGAGCCCAAGACGGGAGGATTGCTTGAGCCCAGAAATTCGAGACTAGCCTAGGCTATATAGCAAGCAAGACCTCATCTTTACAAAACAAATCAAAAAATTAGCCGAGCAAGGTAGTGTGCACCTGTAGTCCCAGCTATTCAGGAGGCTGATGTGAAAGGATCTCCTGAGCCCAGGAGGTCAAGGCTCCGGTGAGCCATGATTATGCCACTGCACTCCAGCCTGGGTAACAGAATGAGATCCCAACTCAAAAAAAAAAAAAAAAAAAGTAAGCAATTGTAAAATAACAATGATAATGAATAAGATACACTGAGCTAATGCTGAAGTATCCCTTTCCATTAAAATATATATACACTAGACAATATTTTACCAAAAAAGGTAAATATATAACTGAGCTTAAAATAAAGAATGTATAACACAGAAGTGCCAGAAACAAAGAGGGATCTGCTATCCAGAGACGGAAACAGAAGCTGAGATAAGGACACCTATGAATCCCATGAACCAGATGGATAAAGACAGAGGCTCCAAGGCCAGAGCCTAAGAACCCCTTTGTGAACTCCACAGACCTGACTTCGGCCGTTGGATGGTGAGGTGTTCAAGAGGAGTCCCCTACACAGGAGGGACCCTTGAAGATCTAGTCCATCCATACTGGAACTCAAAATAAAAACCTTCTTCAGAGAAGCAGCAAAGAAACCATTCACAGACCGTGAGAAAGAAAAAATTCACACATGAGTAATTAAAAATCCTAAGCCTGTGCCACTTATGGGTGTAGGGTCTAAATTTACACCACTCATGTAGAATGTAAACTCTAAGCTATAAATTTAGCCTATAAAATTTTCAAGATTAATGAAACACTCAGGCCCAGCAGAAAGGAACATAAGACCAGTCTCTATAAGGATATTTTCATAACTTAGGCCATGCAAGACTCCCACAGAAAAGAAAAGGGAGGTAGGTGTGCGTGACCAAGATGAGCTCACAGTAAAAAATGGAGAAACCACCCCAGAAAATACAGTTGGCATGTGTGTGCGTGCGTGCACACACATACACACATACACCAGAGTTAGCACCCTCAAAAACTGGAGATATGAGAGCAGTCTGAAAGTGCCAATGCAACATATGGTTTAAATGGTTAAGGAGAGAAAAGATGAAACACAAAACATAATTCAGGTTTAAAAGGAAGAAGGTCAGCTCCACTTGGAATGTGAGGAGCATTAAGGACATCAGGTAGAGGATGGTAGGAGACACCAAAAATGAGTCTGGAGTCCAGGAGAAGGTGCCTGGAAGTAGACTTGGGAGTCATCATCCAGGGTCTCTGAAGCATCTTGAAGAAAGTGTCACTAGCTCTGAGAATGGTCCCTGGAATGATCCCTGTGTGTAAGGGCCGAAAACTCGAAGGAGACCTGAGTGGGATAGCTCTACCTATCCCACCAATTTTGACAGCAGTCCTTTCCAGGAAAGGGTCTCAGATCTTCCTTTCCCCAGGAGATTCCCCAGAGCCTTTGCCCAGCCTGTCTTACCGCATAGTCACCCCTGGCTCTGATCTGTCTCCTCCACTCTGTGGCAAGCTCCCGAAGGAGGACAATGCCATCCTGGTTGTCTCTGTTTTCCCCACATCTAGCACAGGGTCAGGTCCCTGTGGTGGCTCCATAAATGACTGTTGAAGCGAATGAAATTCATGCGTGCGTTCTGTCATGTTGTGGGAATTCACATTATGAATCCACAGGAGAATGGGACTCAGAAGGAGCTGATTTTTTCTTCGTCTCCACCTCCTCTCTATCCCCTTCCTGCTCCTCATTCTGTGCCAGGAGAAAACAGGCAGGTACTGTCCCTAATTCATGCACGAGCTTGAATAGTGCATAAGCTCCAGGAAGCATTAGTGAGGGCTGTACTTGTGCAAGATAGTTCACGCTTCTCCCTGCCTTCCATCATTATAAAAATTACCTGCTGTCCAATGCACTTTGTAAGTATTGCCTCATTTAATCTTCACAGTGCTTTTACTAGTCACCACTGCAGATAAAGAAACAGAACTTCAGAGAGGTGACATGACTCTCCCTGGCCACAAAGTCATGGAGTAGCAGGTATGCAGCTCAAACCCAGACCTCTCTGACTCCAATAGCTGCAGTTTCTGCCTCTCTCCTGGACCTCCCTGCCTGCTTCCTTCTCTTCTGCCCTCCTCTGTCCTCCCAGCTCACACTGCCTCTCCATCACCCCCTCCTAAGCTCACAGTGAGTCTGAGTCATACGTTCTTTGGCAGACAAGTGGGGGTAGGGTGTGGGGCGGGGATGGCAGGGGCCAGTGGTGAGTACAAATCCAGGTTTGTCTTTTCATGGCTACAAGCATTGTGGTAGGGCAGGACCTCAAATCCATGACCCCTTGTGGGACACTTCTGGGGTTCTTAAGGTAAAGAAAAGAGTAGAAAAAGGATCCATCTGCAAATACGTGGCTATAAAGACTGGAAAATTGTCTCTGGACTGGCCTTGAGGACCAGACACAGAGCCTGTACTTCCAGTGGATGGGATAGTGGCCCAGGGTGCCTTTCCTTTAAGACTCTGGGTTTCCTGGGTCTGACTTTGCAAGGCTTATACTCCTGTCTCCTGGGCCCAAAACTATGCCAAGCCTCAGTCCTATCTAGGGGGTGGAGCTCTGGATTGAGAGCCAGGAGACTAGAGATCTGGGCCTGATGGTGCCACCAACTTGGAGGACCTTGGGCAAGACATGGCTCCTCTGAGCCTAGGTTCTTCATTTGTAAAATGGTATGATCATCCCAGGTCTGCCCATTTCTTAGGATGTGTGCTTTCACATGGGGAGGGCTCTGAACCAAGGAGGCAGGGATAGAACATAAGAAAAGGAGCAGATGCTAGGGCAAGATTGTCACCACCAAGACAGTTGCCACCAAGATGGTCGTTCTTTTGGCCTAGGCCAGGACCATTTCACTGAACACCTCTTTACCCACTCAGCAACTCTAACCCAGACTATGACTGTGAAGGACAGGACCAAGACAGGAAAAAGAAGAGATGAGGAAGAAATAAAGTAGGAAGAGTGGTATGTGGGGTTGGGGACAAGGGTTGAAAGAAACTGACCTCCAGGTAACAGGTAGAGAGGTTAGCACCCTGCATCCTGGATGGGTTCTAGCCCTGCTCTGCTTCTCACTCCAATGTGACATTAATTAAAAACAACCCTCAGCTGAGCATCTCTGGGATTTTATAACCTTCTCGGTTACCTTTTCCACTTGACTTTCAAAGCCTGGCCCTATCACTTCATTGTCAGGAGCCCTTCTTTGATCCCCTCTCTTGCCTCCTTCTAGAAATCTACCCCTCCCCTCTGGCGACAATCCTCAGCTTAAGCCTGACTGATACTGTGTCACAAAGGGGCCTCATTTGAATCACTTTTGGTCCCTCCTGCCAAGCACTTACACACAATAGGTACTCAATAAACATTCTGTGATTTTTTTAAAAAATAGTCAAATGTTTAGAAGGTTGGATGCTGAAAAGGAACAGCCTGCTTTGTAGGTTGATCAAGCTCTTGGTCAAAACTATCCTCCATAGAAAGCCCTCCTAGATTAATCCCCATCCATATACTCCAACAACTCAGCCAAAGGAGATCTCAATCCTCACTGCCTTCCTCCTTCTAGACATCAGCTTCTGTTCCTGCTCAAAGGCTCCTCCAGCTGCCACTCTCCTTATCTAGCAGATTCCAACTCCACAGGCCTGGAAGTCCAAGGATCTTGGGCCCAGCCTTCTACCCTAAATCACCCATGCCACTGGGTGGTCATTCTGTTGACAAAGGAAGCTCTGTTAAAATACCCTGGAGTTGTTCTGCCACAGAAATCTCCACAAGAGTTCCTGCAGGTCACTAAATTCAGGGATGCTCTGAGGGAGGTGGCAGGCATATGGACTCTTCATAAAGTCCATAAGACCCAGCCCCAATTGCCAGCCCTACCACCCACCCCACAACACATCTAGAGAATCTCACCTTGATGCTCATCTAGTTTCCCCATGGTCTCGATCTGTTCCACCAGGTCATTTGAATTCCACTGGCTCATCCCGATAAGGATGGCATTCTTCCCTTCAGCCATCTCCTCTGTGGGAAGAAGCAGAGATGGGCATGAGCGGGCAGGACTATGGATATGTAGCCCCAATAGGAATGATGTCTGAGGGAGCACTCATTTCTTCCTTGAGTTGAAGTAGACTTCAACTACTGAAGGTGTCTGTAATTGCAGACAAATATGAGACACTCAGGAACGTGCCATGACAAGAAGGCACAGTTGTTGTATCCTGCTGGGCCTCTACTTGTTACAGCAAAAGAAGGTAACAAGGGGGCTGATAACCCATAGAAGGCCCCATTCCTAGCACTGACAGCAGTGTCCCTTGAATGGCAGTGTGTGTGGGAAGAAAAAGCAAATGCTTGCTACTTTATAGCAGTGTTTCTGTGGTTAAGTTTTTTTAATTTTCTGAGCCTCAGTTTTCCCATCAGTAAAATGGATCTGGCAATGTCCAATTCACAGAGTTGTTGTGAGGATTAAAGGAGATAATGGGTGTAAAGGTCTTGGTGCATAGGAGGGGCTCATATGTGCTCATAGCACATGAAAGCCATTATGATGACTTTTTCATATGAGAGGTAACTCATCATCAGAATTTGAGTGGCTCAGGATTTGAATGCTGCAGAAGCAGCTGTGGAGCAACTGGAAGAGCAGAAGCCTTCTGGTTCTAAGCAAGCTTGAGCTATATGGAACCCTTAGCCCATTTTGACTTTATGACCCTCTCAGTGCCTCCATTCTCTCCCACTCCTTTCCTCAGCCCTATCTCGATCCTTGCTCTTTCCCTGTCTGAGCTTAGCAATTACACTGAGAAAAATCAGTGGGGCCATATTCCCTAAGCACATTGAACAAAAGCCTCTTGGCCCTGCACATCCAATACACACAACTGGTACAGTCCTTCATCCTGCAAAGGGCTATTTCTTCAAGGACAAACCCATAGGGAGGCACACTTTCCACCCCGCCCCCTGCCCCAAACAGATGTGTCTTCCTAATGAAGAGCTTTGTAACCTTCCTCGTAGAACAGACATCAGAGGGTGCTGAGGATAACCCCCAAGCTCATGATAATTAAGAATGAAGGGCTGTAACTCATTTCACTGTCAAAGAACTTTATCTAGCAGATGAAACCAATATGGCAGGTCTGAAGCCTTGGGAGCTGTCCAGAGTTCTGACTGACTCTAGAGCTCAGTCATCCGGACCCCATTCCTGGCTAGAATTCCTCCCGCTTTATTTTATGTATCTATTTGATTTAATTAACAACACAGCAGACTCTTACTACACATTGAGATTGTTATATGTGCTTGACAAATATTAACTCATATAATTCTCATAACAAGACAAAAAAGGCATAATTATTATTATTTCCATTTTATAGACAAGGAAACAGACACAGAGTAGCTGAGTAATTCAAGTCACTGGCTAGAGCCAGGATTCAAACCCAAATATACTATTTGCAGAGTCTTGAAATCCTGCCATGCCGACATCCTGCCCTGGACATGCTATATTTGCTGCCCACACTCCAGCCCGGCACCACACTCACCCAGACCATTTCCCAAGCCTGGCATGTTCCATCTGGGAGCTGGTTTACACCTATAAGTAGCACTGTGTGCTGGAAACAGCCCTGACCAGGTTCCAGTGCAGATTCCATTACACGTGAGCATTGTGCTTTTGAACACATCCTTCAGCCACTGTGCCTGCTTTCTAGTTTCTTAAATGGCAATAACAACTCTGGCTCTAAAGCTCATTCTAACAAGCTGCCATGGGGACAAATAATAAATTTGATAAGACTACACAAGTCAGATGCTTTAAACAAATATAAGGTGGTATTATTCTTGGGGAAGCAGACTTGTTAGGTGATTATGAGCTAAATTCTGGTGTGAGATTGACTATTTTCAATCCTGGACCCACCATCTGCTAATGATATGACCTTGGACAAGTAACTTCAGTTTCATGAACGCATACTCTACAATGAAGTAAGCGCTATCTCTGGGGTGTATGGAAGGCTACAAGAACCCTGTAGGGTTTCCCAGCACTCTGGAGGTCTGAGCATGCCTACTCAGTAGGTGTGGTGTGACCTGGGCCTCTTTCCTCTCTTTTCCTGGTTCTGGTTATGGCCCTGCTCCATCTTTGGCTCTTAGCCTTTTTCTGTTTTCTATCAAATTTGTCTTTCTGGGACCAGGTGCGGTGGCTCACGCATGTAATCCCAACACTTTGGGAGGTCAAAGCAGGTGAATTGCATAAGCTAGGAGTTCAAGACCAGCCTGGGCAACATAGCAAAACCTCATCTTCACCAAAACTAAAAAAAATAAAAAATTAGTCAGATGTGATGGCATGCACCTGTAGTCCCAGCTACTTGGGATGCTGAGATGGAAGGATTGCCTGAACCAGGGAGGTTGAGACTGCATGAGCCGTGATCATTGTGATCATGCCATTGCACTCCAGCCTGGGTAAAAGAGTGAGACTCAACTCAAAAAAAAACCTGTCTTTCTCTCACAGGCTCTTGTGATTGTTCTCCATGCTTTGCATCTGGCATGTTCCACTCAGACCTGGTCTCACTGGATCTCTTTCTACAGGTCTCTGTCTCTCTGGATCCTTGTTTCTTGCTCTCTCTGGGTTTCTCTTTCTTTCCCAGGGTCCCCCTCCACAGGATCTCTCCTGACCTCCATGCAAGTCTTCCCTGCTCCCTCTGGTGTTCTCCCTCCCCTCTGAGTCACAGTCTCTCTGTCTTCTCTTGGGGTGTGTGTGTGTGTGTGTGTGTGTGTGTGTGTGTGTCCCTCTCTGTCTCTCCCTCTCTGCTTTCTTGCACCTTCTTCAGCTTTCCTGGACTCCCTACCTCTCCACCCCATCCCTGTCTCTGGCTGCTCGGCACACGCCCCATCCCCCCCACCCCAACATGCTTTCTCTCCCACACTCGGCCTTCATATCTTCACTCTGGCAACAATGGACTTCTCCCCTGAGAGACAGCAAGAACACACACACACCAGAAGAAGCAGCAGCTGAAATAGCTCCTTTTGGAGCCATTCAAGCAAAGAGGGAGCCGCTGGGCTTAGCTCTGGGCTCCCCTCTATGTCCCTTCATTGTAAGACATACCTCCAACAGGAGCCACAAAGGCACAACGGGCTCATTTGGCTAAATGTCCTGGTTATTGATTTTGCTTTTCATCTTCTGGTGACTGTCCCCTGCATGCTAATTCCCCTCCCTGGTGACTTCTGATGCAGACATAGTTTTAGCATTCATGCCACTCCCACTGAGCCCCATTCCAGCTCAGATGAGCGCCAGGCTGAACCTCACCCACTGTCACCACAATCCTGGCCTTGACCCCAGATTGACTCCAACCCTAGCTAAAGCCTGGATCTACCCCTGTAAACACAACCTCCAATGCCATAGGAAAGTCCTACCCCGGGCCTCTGTCTGCTGGATCTACAGACAGAGCAGGGATTCTCCTTGTCCCATTCCAGGAAGGCTTTACCCCCAGCCATGGAGCCCAGGGCTTGAGACCTTCTCCAGATGGCCCATCAACACCACCCATCATCAGGCCCACCACACCAATCTTGCCAAGGACCTAGATACACATTGCTTGAGGGCTCTGGTATACAAGATGGCTAACCCTCACCTTGCATGCTTAACACAAGCCGCATCCGACACCCATGGACATCACTAGTACTTTCTCTTCATCAACAGGTGCAGTCCCCACTCAGCCCGTCCCCAGAAGCCTTTGGGGCTGGTTCCAAGGCATTCTCTTCTCCACTTCCCCTCCCCTGATGGAAGGAAGACAGAGCGGGGGCTGGAGTCCATGACACACCAGTGGTTTGCTTCTGTGATGGCTCCTTTGCCCAGGAATAATCACCAAACTTCCCACAATGATATCCTTCCACTCCATCCATGAGACAAACAATTCTACTCCTGCCATTTTACAGATGAATCTGAGACTCAGAGACTCAAGACTTGCCTGAGATCAGATGGCAACCAGTCACAGGAACAACCTTGATGGAAATGGGTTTTCTGCTCCAGAGGGCCACACTACATTCTTATACTCCCCCTTATTTCCCGTTAGGGTTAGAAACTCCCCAGGAGGCTATGTGATCACAGCAAAAGCCCAGATCTGGAGAAGACCTAGCATGCGCCCCCCTCCGTTTTCTATAAGACCCGACCATGCCTGAGAGCCTTTGTCTGTAAAATGGGATAATATAGTCCAGCACTTCCTTACTCTGGGAAACCAGGAGATAGAACCATGAGCAGGTTCTACAACAGAGCCCAGCAACTTGGCCCCAGCCTCCCACCTGGTAGGGGGAGGGGAGGACCAGCCAGGCCAGGTATTGAAAGTGCAAGAAACTGAGGACATAGAAGATGGGACTGGGGTTTCGGGGCATGCTCCTGCTAAGAGACAGTCCCATGTTTTGCTATTGGTCAAGCTACCCAGGGCCAAATGTGCCCTGAAAATAAACCCTGGCTCTACCGCTGCCGCCACCATCACACCCAACTCTGGCCCTGCCAACATTTCTTCCCTGTAGCTGTCAGGGCCTGGCCTGCTTATGCATATTCATGGAGGTGGAGGCTGCTATTCAGATGCTGGGGGCGGGGAAAACAAAAGGAAACAAATATTTCCCATCCAAGGGAGGGAATGGACCTGGACACTACAGCCAAGAGGGCCTTGCAAGGTCATTTGGGAGCCTCAGGGAACGTTTAGAAAAGAGCCTTCAAGGTGAACTCCTCATTTCACAGATGCAGAACTGGCCACAGAGAACTTCAGAGGAAGGGCTGAGCTAAGAATTCTCCTGCTTGTGTGTTCAAGCGCTAACACTATCTCCCAGTCATTCAGTGCACATAAGCACCTGGTTTGCACCTGGATAGTTGGTGACTCTCATTGGAGTGTTCTTTGCATCTAAGTAGAAGGTTAAAGTTAAGGAAGCATCTGATATTTTCTCAATGAAGGCATACGCTTTGCTCTAGTTGTGACCTAGGCTTGACATATCCAACCACGCCCCAAATAAACTCATCTGACCCCAATCTGATGCCACAGTAGCCACTCTGGCCCTAACCTTTCATGTTTTTAGGAGTGAAGACTCCAAAATGCAAGATCATTTTCTCCTAGAACTTAGCATTTCATGGCCAGGAACCCAAGGAACTCTGGGCTGTCCCAATGTGTCAGTCTACCCTCCTTGGCCCACTAAGCTCTTCTGACCCACCACTTCTGGCCTGACCATCTGTCACCCAGCCATTCCCATTCCCCACAAGGAGGAGTTCAGTCACCCCACATCCAGGCATGGTTTTCATTGTGAGGGTCCATTCTGCACTACAGATTCTGAGTCTCTAGCCTCCTCTGGGACAGGGCCAGGGCTATCCATAGGCCCAATCCCAGAGGCCTGACCAGGGAAGTACATTGGGAGGACACTGACGGCTTTCCACAACTCGGGCTACTGGGCGGAGTCTGCCCTCCCTCTCCCTGCTGGGACTGTGGACCCACAGCGCTGAGCTGGTGCCTTCCTGACTCACTCTGGCCACAGTGACCTACCTGCTGTTCCTACTCAAAGACATCAAGCTTACTTCTCCCATAAACACTTCACATTGTCTGTTCTCACTGTCCAGAACACTCTTTCCCCAGATCCACACATGGCTCATTTCTCATTATTCAACTCTCAGCTCAGGACCACACCCTCAGGGACCCTCCTCCAGACACCCAGTCACTCTACCACATTCCCTTATGCTATATGGAGGGAGGGGGTCTCCATCTTTTAAACAGCATTATTGAGGTATAATTGACATTCCACCAACTACACTTTTTTTTTTTTTTGAGTCGGGGTCTCACTCTGTCGCCCAGGCTAGAGTGCAATAGCATGATTACAATATCATGGTTCACGACAGCCTCAAGCTCCTGGGCTCAGGTGATTCCTTCCACCTTAGCCTCCTGAGTAGCTGGA
Source organism: Tarsius wallacei (assembly GCA_963574415.1). Taxonomy (NCBI): domain Eukaryota; kingdom Metazoa; phylum Chordata; class Mammalia; order Primates; family Tarsiidae; genus Tarsius; species Tarsius wallacei. Next base: position 19,553 of record CAUYQG010217097.1, on the reverse strand, counting down.
ACTAAAGGCCCGTGCCACCACACTCAGCTAATTTTCTGAGGTTTTGTAGAGATGAGGTTTCGCTTTGTTGTCCAGGTTAGTCTCAAACTCCTGGGTTCAAGCAACCCACCCGCCCTGGTCTCCCAACAACAGGTGTGAGCCACTGTGCCGGGCTAACTACACATATTTAAAATGCACAATTGAATATATTTTGACATACGCACATACCCGTAAAACCATCACCCCAATCAAGCTAGCAAATGTGTGCCCATCCCTCTCAGAAGCTCTCCCCTGCCCCTCTCTACCGCTCCTTCCCGCCACTCCTCGTCCCCAGGCAAGCACAGGTCTGCTCCTGGCACTACAGATTAGTTTGCATTTTCTAGAGTTGTATATAAATGGAATCATACAGGATGTACTCTGCTTCAGTCTGACTTTTTCACTTGGCATGATTATTTTGAGATTCATCCATATTGTTGCATAGATCAGAAACTCATTCCTACTTATTGTACCATGATTTGTTTATTCACTCACGCAATGTCCATTTGGGTTGTGTTCAGTCTGGGGCTGTAATAAATAAAGCTGCTAGGAACATTCATGGACAAGTTTTTAGATGGATGTATGCTCTCTTTTTCTTGGGGAAATGTCTAGGAACAGAAGGGTTGGGCCACATGGTAGTTGGGTATGATTAACTTCTTAAGCAGCTGCAATCTATTTTCCAAAATGGCTGTACCATTGTGCATTCCCATCAGTAGAGTCTGAAAGTTCCAATTCCTTCACATCCTGATCAGTCACTTTAATTAGACGTTCAAATAGGTGGCTGCATTTTCCTAATGACTAATGACACGGGGCATCTTTCGTGTGCATATTTGCCATTCATATCTCTTCTTGGTGAAATATCTGTTCCTTTATGTTATTTTCTTTCTGGCAATTCTCAGTATAACTTATTTGCTTGTCTATTGTTTTCCCACTCACCACCTACCACCACCATTAAGCTGTAAGCTCCGTGAGGGCTGGGTCAGGGTCCACTTGTTCCTGTATCCCCTATGCCTAGAATAATGCCCAGCACCTGATGGGCAGACGCTCAATTAGTGAATGAATGAGGCTGAGTTCTAGCTCCTGCTCTGCCTCTTTGTGTGGCCCTGGACACATTTTCTGGCCTCAGTTTCCCAACTTGTAAAATGGGCCAGAGGTGTTAGATTCAAAGATCTTGAGGGGCCTCCCAGCTCTAGTCTGGTCTGGGTTTGAGACCATATTCCCCTCTGGCCACCCTGGGTTTTCCCATACTCTGCACCTTCCAGCCTCAGTAGAGTGGGGCTGTAACCCCCCAGATATTTTTTGACTATATTGACAGGAAAAGTGGCACTTATTTTGACTCTGAGAGCCTGGGTCCCATGGCCCTCCCTGCAGCATCTAATCAGAACCACCAGCCACCCCAGAGCCCCAGGCCTGCTGCCGTGGCCCAAGGAGCTGGCAGTTTGCCCAGGAGTCCCCTGTCCTGACTGTTCCCTGCTACATACACAACCAGAGTCCCCCAGAACCTAAGACTCCCCTCTTTTCCCAGACCATGAGCTCTGAGGGCCTCTCACGCAACAAGGTAAACCCTAGTGCTGGGCCAATGGGCTGGCACTGATGGCCGCAATGGAAGAAGAAAGTCCCAAGGTCAGGAAGGAGTCAAAGGAATAGGACTGACCTGCACACAGAACTCCTATGTTCCAGCCCCTCCACTCCCACCTTGATGTGTGATCTCGGGAGGTCCCTTCCATACTCTGGCCTCAGTTTCTCCATCAGAGCATTGAGGAGGAAGAGGACATAATGTTCCAAAAGCCTGTTCAATGCTGATACCAGCAATGGGATGTCTTACAGTGTAGATGTCCCTTGGTTGCTCATTCCTCTGGCCATTTGTGTATCTGTTGGGGCGGGCAGGGGTGGGGGATCATGACAGGACTTAGAGGCAGAAGAGGGGGTACAGACCCACAAGCTCTTAGCAACAGAATAATGCCCAGTCATCAATGAGGCTCAGGAGTTGGCTACTGGTGCCAAGCTGGTCTCTGCAGGGAGACACAGAGACGGTCACCTGTGGAAACTGCACATGTGAAGGAACTGCTGGACTGGACATCCATGGTGACCAAGGAGTTATCTGAGGGGTCCGTGGGAAACCCAGGGAGCTTCAAAGGCTCTGGTGTGGTTTGTCTGAGTGGGCTGGTATTAATGGTGTTGGCACCACTACACCTAGATTTGGAACTATGGAAGCAACAGGATTTGGGACCCTGCTCAAGCAGAGGACAGAGACCACACTCAAGGTCAGGGTCAAGGCTCAGTCTGAACAGGAGAGCAGAGAGCAGGAAAGCACCCTTTGAGGGAAGCTCAGAAACCCATGGCCTGGCCCTGAACACAGAGCACCGGCTTGGTTGGGCAGGACCAGATTCCTGGGAGAGAGAAAAAGGATGGTTTCGCCTCTTACTATCTTGTGCCCAGGACACACGCAAAAGGCCTTGGTCCAGAGAGGCTGCATAGAACAGACAGGAGGTCGGGGGTTGGCAAGTCAGAACTCAGCAGGTCCCAGCAGCCTGTGGGGAAGATCCTGTGGCTCAGGGCTACAGGTTCTCTGGAAGAGGCAAGGTGGGAGAGAGACTACAGGGAGAGGAGGTCCTATGGGAATGTGGAGAGGTGCGAGATGGGGAAAGAGAGGGGAGAGTCTGAGGTTCCAGTAGGGTGGGAGAAGCAAAGAAGGAGATGATGAGACAAAAAAGGGAGGAAGAAGGTGGGGCCACCAACAAGGGAAGAGTGAGAACCAGGCCAATGTCACCGCAGAAAAAGCTGTGAGATGAGAAAAGTAAAGGATAGAGACAGTTGAGGGAGACAGAGGTCCCCAGGGAGGGCAGCACCACAGCTGATCACAAGGAAGGCAGGTGAGGTAGGCCCCAAGGGATGGAGCTGACCCTCGTGACACCCACAGATGCCTCTGTCAACAGCTGGGAAGGCGAAGCCCTGATGAACTGCAAAAATGTTTTAAATAAAATCTTCTAAGCATCAAAATATTGAAGCTGTGTTGTCACACTGTGGGTTAGTTGCTATGGAGAAACTCAGCCCGGCAGTCACTCCATTCAGACACCCATGGGAGACAGGCCCCAAATTGGCTGATTTAGCACTGGCATCAGGGCAAGGATTCTCCACCCGAAGCCAAGGATGAGGGAGGTTCAAGTCGGGACAGCTCCCAACCTCCCAGCTACACTTGCCTGAAAATCACCTGAACTGGGTATTTTTCATTTTTGGAGGCACAGAGTTGATAGGGAAACTGAGGCCCAGTGAGGGCGAAAGACCTGCCAAAGTCACAGAACAAGTCGGTGGCATAGCTGAGAACACATCTCAGTGTCCTGCTCTGGGTGAGATATCTTCCCAGCAAACAGTCTGCTTCAAGACCCAATTTGTCAAGCATTTCAGAGCCAGACAGTCTCAGGAGTAAGTCAACACAACACCCTAAATATGGTGACTTCTCAGAGTGGGGCCCAGCAAGCCAAGAGGGCGCTAGGGGCCCTCCTGGGCTGGGGAAGCGGGCCCTCAGTGCTCGTTCCCGACTCCCATCCAGCCCAACGGAGAACAGTTGGTGAGGGTCTTCTCAGTTCCAGACTGACTCCACCTCCCAGTTGTCCCCACGCCTGCCCCGTGTGCTCGCACCTCTGAACCTTTGCTCGAGCTGATCTCTCTCCCTGGAATGCCCTCCCTATCAGAGGCCCCTTCCCTCAATCCCAGCATAAATGCTGCCCCTTGCTACATCTTGTGGGCTGGTTATGCTGCGACCCAATAGCAATTTCTCACCTGAGCGACAGTCTTTCTAACACTCCAGCCCTTCCTGCATCGATGAGACCGATCTCAAAGCGGGACAGGACCACAGGCATGGGCCTGTGGCCTCATCTCTCACTACACCACCCTCCTCCCTCCCCATCCCTGCTCAACACCTCCCTATCACCGGGGTCTTCCCTCATTTCCTGGAATGTTCCCCAGTCTTTTCCTCCTTCAGAGCCATCATACCCGCTGCCTCCTGTGGCCGGAAGGCTCTTCCTTCCTCTCTTCACCTAGCCAACTCCTCCTCCTCAGCTCTGCAGAGAGGATTTCATCCCTGCCCACACTCAATTAGGAGCCCCCCTCACTGTTCTCACCTGTCACAGCTGGCACTTTCTACTTGGTGGCATCATTCCCCATTTGTCATTGTATTTTCCTGTGCCACTGTTTGATATCTACCTCTGGCGAGGCTATAAGCTTGATGAGGGTGGTGACTATGCCGCCTGATGACTGCAGTCTCCCTGGCACCTAGCGCAGCTCCTAGCACATGTTAGGGGCCCCACAAGTATTTCAAAGAGAGAACAGGCACATGCCAAGCCCCTGCACTTGGATGGGTAAGCATGTAATGTAGAGCTGCAAATGCCACGTCTGAGTGGGAAGGGATAAGAACCCCCAGCAGGGATCCTCTTCTTGGGGCTTCTAGGAAGGTCACCCAGACAGTGATGTGAGGCTGGGGTTCACTCACCTCTAGCATCAAAGAATTCATCGTCCGAGCTCTCCACTGAGTCTCCGAGGACATTTTGAAGGTGCCAGGGGGCACCGCCGCCCGGGGGAGGGCCACCTGCCAAAGGGGACACATCTGTTAGTCAAGGCTGAGACGGTGCCCCAGTATGAGGGAGGTGAACCACAGACCCACTTGGACTAATGGTCAGTCAGCATCCTGCATGTCTGGGCTCTCCCCTTCGCAGCCTCAGACTTCCCAGCCCTGCCTCTCCTGAGCTTTCATTCACACCCCAAAACCTGAAAAAGCTCAACAGGGCAGGACTGAGTGTGCCCGGTCTGCATGTATTAAAACTGAGGTTGGGCTGTGTGTGGTGGCTTACACCTGTAATCCCAGCACTTTGAGAGGGCGAGGCAAGAGGATTGCTTGAGCCCAGGAGTTTGAAACTAGCCTGGGCAACATAGCAAGACCCCCATCTCTATAAAAATAAAATAAAATATAAATTAACCGAGGTTGGCAGCAGTTAAGAGACTTTGCCAAGGTGGCTTTGCCAAGAGACTCTGCCAAGCAGTGTATCAGTTAGCATGGGGGTAAGGTTTTCTGTGTTCACAAATGATCTCAGCTGTTTAAAACAGCAATGGTTTATTTCTCACTCACACACAGGTTAGAAGGGGGCTCTGCTCATAGCGGTCACTTGAAGGCACCACCACTTTGTGATGTCACAAGCTCAAAATGAGACTTCAAGTTCTGCCCAAACAGTGAAGAAAAGCACAGAAAGTCATACCCAGTCTTAAATACTTCTGCCCAGAAATGACACACTCTGCTCACATGTCGTTGGCCCTGGTCACCAGGCAAACATGTCCTGTCCCCACGGAGACCTGGATTCTTGTATCAGCAATAACCCTGACTCAGTTTTCCCACCTGTACAATGAGAAACCTGGCAGACACTGTCCCTTAAAACTCCTCAACTCTGATATTTGAGGAACGTCAATAGCAAGTGAGAAGTGAACGTCCTCTGTAGCCATGACCTTGGAGAATCTGCTGTAGTTCCAGCTCACCACAGACCACCACCTTGCCGGATGCTGGCCTTGTCCCCTGCCCTGAGCCCAGATCCTAGAGCACACACTCTTCCTGAAGGGAGAGGCCAGCCCAGGCCACCCAGGAACACAGCCCTCCTGCCTGTCACTCCTGCCTCGCCTACCACAAATTCCCAAACACATGGCTTATGTTCCACGGCTTGGAGTCAATTGAGAAGCACATTCTGTGACACAGAAAGGACAGAGGCCATAGGGAGTACCAAGCTGTGAGTCACTTCTAGGTGCAAAGCTGGGTCTGCCTCACACTCCCCAGGGGAACCCGCTGATCCCCCATTCCCACCAATGTGGGCAGTATGACGGGCTGGCTCAGCAGTTTCCCATACCCGGACCCTGGATTTGCTGCAAAGGGGCCTGAGAATCCAGACACACCATAACTGTGTATTTCTAATGTGGATATGGTACTATTTTCCAAATATATGTGGAGGAAGTTCTAGCTAGTACAATGAGACAAGAAAAAGAAACGAAAGGTATGCAGATTGGAAAACAAAAACTCTACGAAATCTATTTTTTAAAACAACTGGAAATTATTCTGTGATTAATGAGCCATTTAAAAAGTGAGTTTTCAGGCTCAGTGGCTCAGCCTGTAATCCCAGCACTTTGGGAGGCTGAGGTGAGTGGATTGCCTGAGCCTGCGGGTTCGAGACCCGCTTGGGCAACTTGACAAGACCTCATCTCTACAATAAACCAAAAATTAGCCGGGTGTGGTAGCACGCACCTGTAGTTCCAGCTACTTGGAAGGCTGAGGCGGAAGGATCGCCGTAGCCCAGCAGGTCGAGGCTGGGAGCGGCCCCTGCACCCCAGTCTGGGCGACAGAGTGAGACTCCAACTCAAAAAAAAAAAAAAAAAATTAAAAAAATAAAAAGTGAGTTTTCTAATTGTTGTAATTTTCTTACTGGTTTTGGTTAAACCTCACCTCATCCATTGTATACATTGTACTTTTTTATGGGAAAACTACATTTTTTTGGTGTAACATGTTTATTCTATTGTCTTTGTTAACAAAGAGTTGCTAAAAGTTTGCAAGTAAAAAACTGGCACTGATAACTAAGTATAGCAAGATTATGGGATACAAGAACAATATGCAAAAGTTAACTGCATTCTTATTTACTAGCACTGAACAGCTGGAATTAGAAATTTTTTTTAAAATACGATTTGCAATGGCACAAAAAATTCAAGTATAAATCAAATGCATGTAGAGATTTCTGTAATTCCAAACTGCTATCACACAATTCCCAAGTTACCTAACTTTATGTTTTCTCAATCAACAGATACTAAAGGTATAAAAACTAACATACTGTGTTAGTACATACTATAATAATGTATCACTTGTACAAGTATTCCTTGCTATTCAAATCTATTCTACTCCTAAGAAACAAGAATGTGGAGTCAGGAAAGTCATATGATCTTTGTCAGTTCCGTTTCTGAGTTTGGGATAGTAGCAGCAAGAGTTTAGGTGGGGTGGAGTCACCCGAGGATTTAGCCAAATCTGATTGGTTCTTGAGTTTGAATAGCAAGGATTCAGCAAGGGGCTCCCAGGTGCAATGGCCCTCATCTACATACAGTATACAACCCATCCAAGAGCAGAGGTGGGACGTTCCCTCTGATGACATTTGTGTGGGAGTCCTGGGGGACGACAGGCAGAGTGGCAGGCAGCAGAGAGGCCATTCAAGGGCCTCAGCTCCATTCAAGGGACCAAGTTCTCCCAGCTGCGAGTGGGCAGAAAAGGAAAGGACTGGTGGGCACCAAGTTGGGTGCCAAGAACATCATGGTGAATAAAAGGGACAGGGCTGGGCTCTCACAGACCTTACATTCTGCCGAGGAAAGAGGAAAGTCAATACGGATCAAGTAAACAGCCAAGATGATTTCAACGGAAAACCTCTCCCTTTCTACCTCCACCATGTCCTCCTTCCTCAAGTATCTCTTACAGAGTAATTACAGCCTAAAGAACAGACAGGCTTGAACGTGGGGATCTGTGCACCCACAGAGGGAAAATGAGGCGGGAACTCAGCCCCAGACATCAAAATAACTTTGTCACCTATTCTAGTCATAAATGCTGAACTAACACAGCGTCTCCCTTTCCCCTCAAATCCAGAGCTAATGCTCCTTTCAGATGAATCCTTTACCTTATCATTGTGATTCTCCTTTGTGGTCAAAAGATATACTTGAATATCTTGTCAAGTGCATATTTTATCTTGTTTATTATTATTATACTTGTTTTTAAAATGCATACCTGCATTGGTTTTTAAATGTATACTATACATTTGTTTAAAGGTGACATGAGGTCTTCCCATCTCTCAGGCAGCGGCTGCCCAAACCAACTTCTGGAACAGTGTTGGGGTGGGGGAACCTCAGTTACAAATGCTTGCATAAAAATAACCTATAAAAATGGATGTGTTGGCCAGGCATGGTGGCTCACACCTGTAATCCCAGCACTCTGAGAGGCCAGATCAGGGGGAGGATTGCTTGAGCCCAGGAGTTCGAGACTAGCCTGGACAACACAGCGAGACCTTGTCTCTTCAAAAAATTAAAAAATCAGCCAGGCGTGGTAATGTACACCTACAGTCCCGGCTACTCAGGAAGCTGAGGCAGGAGGATGACCTGAGCCCAGGAGGTTGAGGCTGTGGTGAGCTGTGATCATACCACTACATGTCACCTGGGTGATGGAGTGAGATGCTGACTCAAAAAATAATAATAATAAGAGAAAATGTATGTGTTAAGAAGCAGTTATCACCTGGCTTCTGGATGGGAGCTGCCCCCTTCACCTCTTCCTGTAGCCTGTAGATGTTTTAGCAAATGGCAACAGTCATATTTCAAAGAAGGAAAAGAGCAATGACCTTTCTGAAAAGGTGTCAGGAAGTTGATGCTTGAATAATGAGAAAAGAGCCAATATGCTAAACATATGTGTGTGGATATGTGTGTATGCACGTGTACTCATACATATACATGTGTGGTGTGAACAGGGCAAAATGCAGGAACAAGAGCCTTCCTGGATGAAGGAACTGCAAGGGCAAATTTGCACACAAGCTTGGCACATGGGAGGGGCAGAAAGAAACCCACATGGCTGGAGCCAAACATCAATGATCAAAAGGGAATAGAAATAAGAGGTGAGAGGGGAAAGGGAGCTAGACCAGGTGGGAGGATGGCCAGAGTCTATCACCTGTGAACTCCAAGAGGAGGGGATTACCGATGCCAAAGAGGGTCAGAAAGTCTCCTGGGGGAGGGGCTACAGGTCAGATGTGCTAAAGGCCATACAGGTTCCTGAGAGTCAGAGCAGGTGGGCAAGACGATCTCAGAGCAGTGAGGGCAAATGCCCAGAAGCATTGTCTCCTTGAAGTGGGGCCCTGTCCTATACTGCTCTGCAATTTCTGGGTCCAGCACATGGTCCCACGTGGCAGAGGGCCAAGATGTGTTAGACTAACAAGTGAAGGAATAAAAGTGGTCTTCTGAGTGCGTACAGTGCGCCAAGCATTCTGCCAGCTGCTTTCCAGACATTATCTAAAGCCATCCTTGCCCAGCGAAGTGGACATAAAGAAGCCTCACCTTACAGCTAAGAAAACAGAGGTTCAGAGACGTGAAGGCATTTGCTCGAGGACATAAAGCTAATAAGTGGTGGAGGCCAGACTTGAACCAGATCCACCTCCAGGGTTTGTGAGGAACCATGCTGGATGCCTCAGCAGAAGAGCTCAGGGAAGGGGCAACAATCTCCTCCTCTCTCCAGTGCCTGTTCTCTTGGCCAATAACAACTCTTCCACCTGGCTAGCTGGGCAAGGGACTAGAGGCCCCTGGTTCCTCATTGGGGCTCCAGCCCTGGGGACTCAGCTGTCCCAGTTCTAGAATCACCTGGCTACCAGGTCTACAAATTAGTGTCTGGGTATCCTTGTGTCTGTGAGAAAATCTAAATGGATGTCTACATTCCTGTGTAAAGGTGTCTAGTATTTCCTAAGCTTCTATCCCTGTGTCTGCATGTGTGTGTGTGTGTGTGTGTGTGTGTGTGTGTGTGTGTGTGTGTGTGTCTGCATTCCTTGGTAAGTGTGAGCCTCCCAACCTGCCACGCCCCCACACATGCACACACAGTCCTATATATTATTTCACTCTCTCATCCCCTCCCCGTACCCCTGCCATCTCTGTCTCCCTCCCTCCTTCCTTCCCTCCCTTATACACAAATATAAATCAGTTCCAGCCATGGATAAAAATTTACCTGAGGGGTTAGAGCATGGGCTTTGGAGCAGCACAAACCTGGGTTCAGTGCTGCCACTTACTTATGACCTGAAGCAAGGTAACTTCTCTGAGCCTCACTTTTCTCAACTGTAAAATGGGTGTCCTAATCCTTACCACACTGCTAGGAGATTTAAATGAGATCAGCCCTCAGAGTGCCCAGCCCTCTGCCTGTCACTTGGGAGATGGTGGTCCCTGTCGGCTACAGGACCAAGGGCTGAGGCAGGGCAAGCCCACCCAAGGAACTTCCAGGCAGCTGCCAGGGATCCTTCCCAAGCTGTAGAGCTCCTTCTGTGCCTTCCAAGGCCCAGCATGGCTCCTGTGGAAGACCCTCCTTCCACTCCACCTCACTGCCACATTTATTTAAAATGCTAAATCAGGATTAAAGAGAAAGGGGGCCATTCCAACTCTTCCCCTAGAAATTCAGAGAGAAACAGATGATCCTTCATCCCCACCAATGCTAGCACAGCTCTGAGCTTGGCCCTGCTGTGGGAGGGGCTGCTGGGTGCCCTCCCCACTCCCCCTCCTGGCCCATCTACCCACCACTTCAGGCCCAGTGTGGTCTCCTAAACCTTGTCACGGGCCTGTATAGACAGAGATCCTGGTTCAGACCATCGGTCCTCCTGCCCACCTTCCCTACCTCGGGGACACAGGAATAGACAGGCAGACAGAAAGACAGACAGATGGACAGGAACCTTTTGTAGTGCCCTGCCTGATACTGAAGACCCCAGGGCAGCCCCAGTTGGAGGGCAAAATCCCCACCTGAAGGGAGATGCTGCCCTGTCCTCAGGAGCCCTGTCTGAAGGGAAAGACGTTTCATGGTGAGGAAAGTCCTGGCCCAGTAAGGTGAGGATCGAAGGTATTGGCCAACTCTTCCTGGGCCAGACCTTGGGCCAGATGGTGCCCGGGAGGAAGGAGTGGGGGACAGAGCTGAATTGGAACAGTCCCTGCCCTCAGGAGTGCCAGCCCTGGGGGGAAAGAGCACAGGAGGAACAGAGAAGCAGGCAGCCTGGCCCATGCTAAATTCTGCATGTAGACTACACCTCTCAGAGGCAGAGACCCCTGAAGGCTGGAGGGGCCCCAGCAGAGCCTTAAAGGAAGGATGGGCAGGGTTGGCCAGAATGGGGCAGGGTAAAAGGAAGGGATGCAGGCCAAAGCAACTGAGCCATTTTCAGGGAGAAGCTGGATCTAGAACTTACTTTTTCTTTTCTTTTTTTTTCTTTTTTTTTTGAGTTGGAGTCTCACTCTGTCACCCAGACTGGAGTGCAGTGGCCGCTCCCGGCCACCGCAGCCTCGACCTGCTGGGCTCTGGCGATCCTTCTGCCTCAGCCTTCCGAGTAGCCGGAATTACAGGCACGCACTACCATGACCGGCTGATTTTTTTTTTTTTTTTTTTTTTTATTGTAGAGATGAGGTTTCGCCTGCCCAGGCGGGTCTCGAACCCGCTGGCTCAGGCAATCCACTCACCTCAGCCTCCCAAAGGCGCAGGATTACAGGCTGAGCCACCGAGCCCGGCTTCTTTTCTTTTTTTTTTTTTAAGTTGGAGTCTCACTCCATCACCCAGGCTGGAGTGCAGTAGCATACTCACAGCCACCCCAGCGTTCACTTGCTGGGCTCCAGCGATCCTTCAACCTCAGCCTTCCAAGTAGCTAGAACTACCGGCGCACACTACTATGCCTGGCTAATTTTTTATTTATTGTAGAGAAATTTATTGTACTGTAAGTTGCCCAGGCTGATCTCAAACCCCCAGGCATAGGCAATCCATTCACCTTGGCCTCCCAAAATGCTGGTATTACAGGCTGAGCCACTGAGTCCGGCTTTTTTTTTTTTTGAGTCAGGGTCTCACTCTGTCATCCAGGCTGGAGAGTCTCAAGTGATCCTGGGCTCCAGTGATCCTTCTGCCTCAGTCTCCTGAGTAGCTGGGACTACAGGTGTGTGTCCAACACTCCCAGCTAATTTTTTTATTTTTTGTAGAGACGAGGTCTTGCTACGTTGCCTAAACTAGTCTACAGTTCCTGGGCTCAAGAAATTCTCCCACCTCAGCCTCCAAAAGTGCTGGAATTACAGGCATGAGCCACCACACCCTGCCTGGATCTAGAACTTTCTCTTCAAGAATAAGGAGCCTAGTTCATCAAAGCAAAGGAGGGAACATGGGCGTCTGCTGGAGTTGTGGGTCTGGGGGCATTCAAATAACACAAAATATCCGAACCTCCAGTAAGGAACAAGGGCCTCTGAGTGTGGTCACAGTGACGCACAGTGCTGGGCTGGCACCTGAACCTATTGGTCTGGCCTGTGTCTGTGGCCACAGCTTCTGTGCCCAGCCCTGCCTGGGCTATATCTGAAACCATGGTCTGGCAATGCCTGATGGATTTAAGTAATTCATGCCTCAGAAGAGGAGTAAGGCTTATTTGAATGGTCTCTCTCTCTCTTTCCCCTCCCTATCCTCACACACATCAGGTTCTACAAGCACAAGAATCTGAGCCTAATGCCTGGCAATCGATGCTACTGAACTAATCAGGCCTGAGGACCTCCTATGGGCAGTGAGAGCCCTGTGGACATATAGAGCCTGGAGCCCACACATGACTCACACAGTCATACACACACACAGACACACACACACACACACACACACACACTCACTCTCTCTCTCTCAGAGTCAGAGTCACACTTCACTGCTCTCAGTTCTGCTGCCGGGTCCCTGGGGTCCAAATGCAGAATGCAGAGTATGGAGCTTTCTACGCTCTTCCTAGACACTGGGTGAGGCTCCCACAGACAGAGGGGTGGCTCTCATGTCCCACCTCCTGTCTGCCTCCTGCTCCCATAAAGGAGTACAGTCCCACTCCCACTAGGGCAGATTCCAATCCTGGTTCTGTCACCTACTATTCAGCTATCTTATCAAATGACACTAAACCACTAACCACTCTGTGCCTCAGTTTCCCCCTCTATAAAATGAGGGTAGTCATCATACTTACAGAGTGCTGCACTGAGGATTAAATGAATGAGTATTTGAAAAAGGCTTAGCATAGTGCCTGGCACTCCACCAGTGCTATAAAAGGGCTTGTTAAATAAAATAAATCATGATTCTCCAAGGACTTTTCTTTGGTTCTTTCCTATGTGGAAGCTTCCAAGGGCAGGCTCCTCTCCTTCTCCTCAAGTCCCTGGAAAGGGAGTCCCTCCTCTCCCTGATGGTTGGAAGTGTCTGTCCCTGCCCAAGCTCAAGGGGCTGATCCCTCTCTCTCCACTCCCATCGCAGCTCCCTGGGGTGGCACCTTATCTGCCTGGAAACCTGAGCTCCTGCAGGCCAGGACCTGCTTTCTCCCCCAGCCTCTCCTCCCACCAGTCTGGGCTCCAGCTGCCACTGGGAAGCATTCCACACCATGTTCTTTCTCCTCCCTGGGCCTTTGTTCCTGCAGGTCCTAACATTTCCTCCATCTCCCCTACTCCCAATTCCCATTCATGCCTGAAGAATCAGCTGGAAGTCATTCCTGACCCCTTGAGGCTGGGCTGGGTGCCTGAAGCCTCTGTGCTCACATAATACCCAATGTCTATGTCTATCAGAGCACCCATACGCAGGCTGGGGATGGGACTGCCTGCCCCACCAGGCTGTAAGTTCCCCCTGAGCAGGCCCCTGGTAAGAATCCTCTCCAGGCCCATGGCCTCTCCCAGCTCAGGGCTGGGCACAGAGGAGGTTATTGTAATGCTCAGCATGACCCAGCACAGAGAAGATCTCAGGCAGCCCCATCTCAGGAGAACATCCCATAAGGCATGACCTCAGGCTTCTCCTCTGGGTCAGGGTGAGTTTGGGGTCCCAGTCCGGGACCAGCCAGCCCATGCTCAGCCTTGAAGGGACTGTGGGGCCATCCAGGGAGGGATGATAGGCTAGGAGAAGCCGTTTCCAGAAAAAGGCACTATCGAAGGAAACCAGTGCTGGTTGGGGGTTGGTTGCTATAGAAACATGTCCTAACTATCTTCCAAACTGCTATATGTGCCACTGATGAGCTCATGTGCTACGCTGTTTTGGGGGACATGCCAGGAACCCCAGAAGGACCTATCCGCTGCTTGTTCAGCATCTGGAGCCAACATCGTGAAGGACTCAGGAAGGAACTCAGCTTCCAGGGCCCAAGCAGACAGGTCCATCTATCCATGGGTAATGCACAGAAGGCTGGAGGCTGAGTCTTCAGGCTGTGGAATGCTCCTGAGCACAACTGCCATGGCCCAAACCTTGACCACACCCACTGCCCCAACTTTAAGTATGGTCATAAATTGAGTCATAACCCTGGCCACAGACCAGACCACAACCCCGGTCTCGAGCTACACCATGAATCTAACCACAGACCCAGCTTGACCCAGTCACAGACCAAGCAACACAAATAGCCACAGACGGAGCCCTGGCCCTGGCCACAGAGGTATTCAGCACAATCGAAGGGTTGTATCAGATAACTTTAAGGATATACTCGCAGCTAACACCCTGAATTCTGCACAGCGTTGCACACTGCTTCCTGGGATTTCCATGGCCTCCACCACCTGTCATCTTCACAACAGCCCAGGGAGCTCAGGAAAGTAGGGCTTAGGATCCCTGTTGACAGATGAGAAAACTGAAGCTCAGAGGAAAAAATTGACCTGCCTAATGTCACACCACCTGTTTCTGAAGGGAGGTGGGTGGGGGTGGGGGTTAGAACCCCAGTCTCCAAGCAGGGCACAGTTGGCCAAACCAGTTGGTTTGAGAAAACTGTGTTTTTTGAAGACCTGCTGGTATGTCATAAATATGGCATTTAAATACCCATTAATTTCCTTATTTAGGAGATAATTAGTGATTAATAGCTTTGGCTATCTATTGTACTTTTTCATTTGCTCTGCCAATTAGGTTCCCAACAGTTCTGAATTATTTGGAACAATTTTCCCAAGGCCCAGATGTCCCCACTCTGTCCCGCCAGACTCTTGCTCCATAAGGAAGAGGCGCTCTCCTTCCTCCAAAGGAGCTCCCCACAGCACCTGCTGTGCCACTGACAGGCTCTGCCACCTGTGGGCTCCCCAGGAGGGCAGCAGGGGTGGAGGAGGATGGGGAGGCAATCCAGAAGACAGGACAAAGGGAGGCGTTCCTTCTAATCCTCTCAGGACCCCCTCCAAGGGAGCTGAGAACAGAGGCCCAAGATCCAGGCTGGGGGCTCTTTCAAAGACCACCGTCTCATGGAGCTTGTTGGTAAGGGCATCACAGGCTACCATCAGCCTGAAGCAAACAGCAGGAGGGGAGCAACTCCCCACCCCCAACCAGCAAAGGCCAATGTGACCCTACAGGGGCAACTTGATTTGCACCACCTGCCACTCCAGGATTGCCACTGAGCAAGGATGGGGCCCAAGTTTGCCTCTGCCCCCAGATTCCTCCACTGGTGCCAAATCACTGTTAGGGAGTTGCCAGCCAAGGCCCCCAAGTTGGGGCCGGATCATGCCCTCCTCACTGCTCCACATTATACTACAGAGAAGGAAACAAAAAGGCTGCGAGTGATAAACACCCACCCCCCACTCCCCCCACTGGGCAGTAATGGGAAGGCTGAAAATAGCTCTTTTTACCACAAGGGATGATTCCAGAGTTGCTCAGCTGGGACCAGCCTCATGGGGGCAGGAAGTAGGAGCAAGGGGAAGAGAAGGAAGTCATGGGGGCTACAGCAGGGAAAAAGGGAGTTCTGATCAAGGAGGGTAGGTGATCTGGACCAATCCAGAACAATTCAGAAAATGTCAAAGGTGCATGAGTGGTGGGTGGCCACAGATGCTCAGAACCTCTAAAAGACAGACTCCTAGAACAAGATGCAAGCCTTCCAGCTGCCAGCCCTAAAGCTCACAGTCCCAGAGCCTGCACACCTGGGTCTTTCCCCAAGGAGGGCAGGAGTGCAGGACGTGACGTGCTCTGCAAATACCCAGAGCCGAGCAAACACGGCGTCAGCAGCAGACGGCTCAGAAGAGGCCTCTCAGATCCACCAGAACTCAGCGCCCCTCCCAGAAGCAGCCCAACGTGTTTCTATTTTTGCTTTCAACCCTTGTTTGGCATCCCCGCTAACAGACGGCTACTTCCCCTCCTTCCAGAATAACGGGTCATTGGGAAAAGGGACACCTCCTCTCGGGTCTCGCATGCCCCCAGCCTGCTAATAAACAGGCTGACCCTACTGAAAAGAGATGAGGTTTCCGACACCCCCAGGCTCCTTCCCCCAGCAGGTGGTCCCCTCTGAGCTCTCTTGCTTACCAGTCCTGGATAAGAGCTTCACCAAGACACCTAGACAGAACAGCTTTACACTCCAAAACCCTGGTTTCCAGAGGCAGATGCAATCCCACTGCTCCCCCCTCCCACCCTGTGCACCAGCCCTGGCCACATAGACTGCACCTCCTTGGAGCCCTGAATTCACCCACACTGTGCCGATTTCAGTCACAGTCCAAATGCCAACATGCCACCCCCTGCCCCCCACCCCCAGCCTCAACCTGAGCCCTGACCATGGCCACACCGGCTCCCAGCCTGGCCCCAGCCTGTTTGACCACACGCATACAGAAGCCTCACAGGTGCAGCCCTGGGAGAGCCTGGAGGAAGCCGGCTGACTAGGTGAGGCCCACTGCCGGGATGTAGCTCCCACCCCCTGTCCACCCTCACCACACTCTTACCCCATGGGGGTTGGTGGCCACACAGCTGTGCAGGCCTCCGCAGGCACACGTGGGACCCTGGAGGTGGCATTTACCTCCGGAGTGACTCACTAAGGCTCCCATTCCATTTGCAAAAGGGGGTGCAACTTAGCATTTTCTTTCTCTTTAGAAAACAGAAATTTTAAAAGAGAAAGGAGTGTAGAGAGACTGAGGGAGTGGGTGGGGAACTCAGATCTTATTTGATTTCCCAACTCATTTGTTATGCATTCTCTCCTCCCCCTTCCCATCCCCAGCCCATCCCCTGGCCTTGCTCCCCTCACCCCTCCACCGCCACCCCCTTCCATAGGCTCCTGGCTGCAGATCTGGTGATCCCTGGGCCCAGGACCTCCAGGAGGCACATGCACTCCACATCCAAACCTTCAGCTCCCCGCTTATTCCCCTTCCCTCCACCATGACCCAGGAGGATCAGTGTGAGGTGAGAACAGAGAGGGGTGAGACCCTTTCAGGGCATCATGGGAGGCCACCATGAAAACAGCAGTGTTAGAGCTGGGGAGAACTTGTAGCACACCCTGAGTCCCAAACTCTCCTTCCTGTTCCCTTTTACAGATGAGGAAACTGAGGCCCAGAGGGGACAGTTCAAGGTTAATCAGAGCCAAGGTTAAATTGTCTGCTTTGCTAGACAATTTAACTACTAGGAACGTTGGCTCCAAGACCAGAAGACACCTGAGTTCCAATTCCAGCTCTGCCTCCAACTTTACATGTGATTCTAGAACCAGACATTTCACCCTCCTGGGCCTCAGTTTTCTCATCCATGACCTGGAGATAGCATTGTCCCTACCTCAGAGAGATGCTGATGAGCCACTGGACAGGAAGGCATGTTGAGGGCTGCTATGAGAAATGAGCCAGATTATCCCAGGATGCTAACCTCTCATCCTGTCATCCCTCTCCCAAGCCTGGAATAAGAGAATTCCTGGGAGGCAGCAGGGTCCTACCAGGAAGTCCCCAGTCCCCCAAACCTCATTGGTCTCTGTGAGTTCACACTCTCTGTCCTCGAAGGAGAAACAATGTTGGACGCCAGAGAAGGAGGACACCTTGCCTTTCCAGTCTCAGTCTCCCAACCTACATAAGAGGTAGGATTGGAAGACCACGACGCCTCTTCCAGACAGGAAGTGTCAAAATACACTAAATGTATGTATGTAAGACACCATCACACCTTCCGGCCAGTCTTACCCAGACATGATCCAAGCAAGGGGGGTGGGGGGAAGGGGGGAAGCAAGGAGGGTCTAGCCATGTTCTCACATTCTGTGTCCCACCACTGGACTCCTAAGTCATGGGGGCCCCCAATGGGGGATAAGGGATTCCAGGGTCACGTGCTGGAGGTGGACCATCCTCGGCTCATGTAATGATGCCACAGCCAGAACTAAGAGGCAGCAATGGTCTCAGGCTGGGATCCATGGGGTTTGCGTCTGGGACAGGTAATTCCATAGGGGCTGGCATATTTGCATGGGAACTTGAGGCATGCCCAAGCTCCAGCATGGCCCAGACTGCAGGGAAGTCCAGGAAAGCTTTTAGGAAGCCTGGAGTCTGAACACTGCTAGAGACCCCGGAAGGTGAGTTTACAACCTCCTTGCAGAACGTGATGCCCTTCCCAAGTTATACAGTAAAGCAATCCTGGTACCCAATGCCTGGCAGATTCTCAGAGTCGTGCCTCAAGTCCCCTGGCACTTCCTCAAAGTCTTCATAATACCAGTGCTGGTCCCCTTTCCAAACTTCCAAATGTTTCCTCCTCTGACAGATCCAGTTACTGGTCCTTGCCCCCTTAGAGTCACAGAACAAGGGGCCCATGAGAAGGTCTGGCCTTGAGATGGTGTGAGGACACATGCCTGCCTCCAGGAGGACCCGAAAAGGAGGCTGACTCAGGAAAGCAAGGTCCAAACCATTACTCTGGAAACCCAGATTCTGCCGTCCCCTTTTTACGTGACATGGGGCAAATACCTACCCCTCCTTGGTCCTCAGTGTCCCCTTGCTAACGAGGGCTTTGAGCATGAGTATCTGGAAGCGTCCCCTCCCATTCTGACACTGTGAGATCAGTATTTTACTGATTCAAATGACTAGGTTCGATACACGCCAGCCCGCCAGTAACTCCCCTTGGAGCAGAGGCAAACACCTGGGAGTAGAGCAAACTGGTTCCTCCAGCCCTGTCGTCTGGGCTCTGTCTCTACAAACATTCCTGCCCCAGCCTGAAAGGTTCCAAGACCCTCTGGGCTGTTCACTCAGTTCCTGCCCAGCCTGGGAACCTAAGCCTCCCACTTGTTCTGTGGTGGGGGGCGGTGACCTGCTGGGGTGTAAAGGGAGGGCCACAGGGAGGTGCGGAGGAAGGGAGGGGCAGTGTGGCTGGCAGGAACCAGAACAAACCCTTCCCAACAAAGCCAGCTCCGTCAGGCTGGCCTCCCTCCAGCTTCCCAGGAGCCCTCGCGTCACAGCCTGTGGAAACACCCAAATCTCACCGCGTTGCTCCCGTCCTCGGTGCTCTTTGGAGCTCCTTTCAGCCCTCTGCTCTCCTCCACCCCAGCCAGACAGACCTCCTCACTCTTGGGTACCTCCTGCCCACCCCCGCCCCCACTCATGGCCCTCCATGTATTTACACACGTACCTCTCCCCTTCCAACCTCTAGCCTTTGCTCACACCATCGCCCCCACCTGGAAGTCTGCCCCTTGCCACCTCTCCATCCAAATTCTGCTAGTCTTTAAGGCCCATCTCCTACAGGAACCCAGCTTTCGATGTTTCAAACCACTGACTGGCCTCCCCTGCCCCATGAGTAGCTCTGTGCTATAAATTATCATTCCCTACATAGAGCTCTCCTACCCCCAACCCAACTTCCCTGTTGCAGGCTAGACTGGGAGCAGCATAGCGATTCCTGGATGTGGGACTGAAAATCCCCCCAGAGGTTGGGAACTGGTAGTAACCCATCTGGATCCACCATCTGCAGATTTATCTCATCCTTTCTGGGACCTGGGTACATTTTCTTTTGTACCTGTATTCTCCTGGTGGCATGAAAGTCCATTCACTGCCTGCCTTCAGTTCCTGTCCGATACAGGTGGTACAACCATGGCTGGCTGTTCAGGCTGTGCACTGCACAA